>BJCO01409140.1:0-13531 GCA_018326465.1 Flaveria floridana | reverse complement strand
TTGTGAGTGAATTCTCCTTGTGTGCGGTGTGCCTATCGTGTGATGATGTGGTAACAATCAATAAAGTGTCATTTCTTGACCACAAAGATTAAAGTCAACGCAATCAACAAGCACATACTTTTTCAACATAAAATAACCTAACCGTTTACAAATATCGACAACCCATTTGGGAATCTACATAAAGTCTGATGCGTGTATGCCTGCTTGTGTGTGTCACCCACGACCGAACCAATGCGACCCGACCCGACTGAACATTTCTATTAACGCGAAACACAACATTAACACTGAACAAAACTGTCAATAGGTGTTTGACAGCTCATCGTAAACAACACTTGGGAGACTTTCATCCTACATACTTGCTACATCAACTGTGAGTTTCACGGCCCCTATTTTACTCTGTTTCCTTTTTGAGGGAGAAAACATGCAAACAGATTCACATAAATGGTTATAGTATTATTGATATTGCTTGTTACGTTAGTGCAAACACACATAACAGTCCTGACACTCTCGAACGGTTAGTAATGGGATTAGCGAGGTGATTCTGAGTGGTACTACTGGGTCTGACAAACCCCGCCCGGGCTAGTCGTGCTAGCTTGATTGGAGGTCAAACGGGTGCAAAATTGGCCTAACATTTGTCACTGTCTGGTGAGACGTGACGGGGATACAACAAACATATAGGACGCAAATAGTCAGCTTCGGTTCGAAATGCTAAGTAACATAAACATAGGCTAGCTACCTAACGATATGCTCTATATACTAAACCATTGAAACGCTTTTGAACACATATCTTGTTGATTAAACCTGTGAACTCACCAACTCTATGTTGAGACATTTTAGCATGTTTTCTCAGGTCACAGGAACGCATAAGCTCATGATGCACGCTACAGGAAACGCACTCAGGACATGCATTCATCTACTTTATTTTCTGCGTTGAATATTTTGTCTAGACTTGGCTTTTGTAACTGTCATGTAATGGATTTACGAATTATGTACACGCTTCCGCACTATTGTAAACTTGTTTATGTTCTTTTGAATGAAGTCAAATGTTTGTTTTAAATTCATATAGTGTCGTTTGATATGACTGTGTCTGAGATCCTGGTATGTCACATGCCTAACGGTAAAACCCCGTTTGTGGAAATTGAGGGTGTGACAATCCCTGTTACTACATCATCTACTATATGTGTTCTGTGCACTAACAGGCCATTCAACATGATTGCATGTGCGTTCAATGGCATGGTGTCTAACATTCAAGAAGGAAGAAGACATATGTTCCTTATGTATCCAAGATTCCTACAATACCTCATCAATGAAGCATTTCCCTAACTGGTACCTGCAGGACCTGTAATGGACACCCCCCATTATAATATCAAGTCCTATAAGTACATCAAGAAGAGGGATCCAATGAACTTTTACAGTAGGACTTTCTTTCCCTTGCTTCCTTAGATGTTATAGCATATAAATGAAGAGGAAGTCATAGAAGAACAAGCAGAACAAGAAAATGTAGCTCTAGCTAATAAGCTACCTCATGAAGAAGAAGAACAAGTTGCTCCTGATCAACAACATGTTAATGAGCATGCTGAAGAAGCTCAAGAGAAACAAAGGTCCGTGTGACCACATGTTGATGTAGGTGGTGATCTTTACACAGGATCTTCTGTTCAAGAAGCTGAAATTGCTTCTCCATTCAGACCATCACCTATTCGGTCTCCACATATGTCTCTAGCTCACTTTTCCTCACCTCACACTTTTCCAACTGCTATTGAATCTGTAGAGTCTTGTGAATCTATCAGCTCTTCAAATGACTTCGAATCATCTCCGGATAAGGGGGTCACACCATGAGAATGCCAGTGAGACAAGCCCAATCCGAGGCAGGTCCTTCTGAAAGTTATGCAGAATCAAGAACCAACAAACCTAATAAGAAGGATGAAATGATCACTGAGCTGTTGCTGAAAGTTGAAAGGATGGAAAAGATACTGAATAGAAGATCTGGTATTATCCAAGATAGATATCAAGAGTTGGATGAGAAAGAAATGGAGATCAAAGAACTCAAAGAAAGACATGAGGCTGAAAAGAACAAGAAAGACAAAGAAATAGATGAACTCAAGGCTGCCCTTGACAAAGCTAAAGAAGAAATCAGCGTGCATGTTGATACTGTAACTCTGCAGACACTTGCCATGGAAGAACAGGAAAGCTTGATTGAAAACCAATCTGATCTCATTACTAATCTTAGCAGAAAAAATAAGACTTTACTGAAAAGGGTCTCAGAACTGGAAATGTTGATTAAGATAAAAGAGGAGCTAGCTGAGGAGCAAGAAACAAAAGGTGATGAACCAGAAACAGAAAAGGAACCAAGTCTAGCCATGGTTGTCTACTCAAGTGAACAATCTGAAGAAACCATTGAGCAAGACTCTGAGCTTAGAGATCTTATCAAAGAGCTTGACAGCTATATTACTGGAGAGTTCATCATTGCTGATGAGTTTTGGGAAATTGTAAGGGACCCAAGACCTCCAGTAGAACACATAGTGGTGATTCCTCAATCTCCAGTGCCTTTGGAGAGAAAGTTGAGTATGCAAATTGTTCCTGCGGTCACCCTTTCTAAAGAGCAAAAAGAGCTCATCAGAAAACTATGTGAAGAGTTGAATAAAAAAGAAGAAGCTGTTGAAAAGCAAGCAGAAGAACCAACACCAACAACAGGTGAAACCTCTATGTCATCCTCATCTAGACCTTATGTACACACCTACTCAAGGAAGAGAAAGTACATGTCTGAAAAGGCTAAGGGTAAACGGGCTGTAAAGGAAGAGGAGCCTGTGAAGAAGAAGCAAAAAGATGACCCAAGGAGTTTAGCTGTAATAGCTAAATTTCTTGAAGAGCATGAAAGGGCTGAGGCACAATTGAAGGAGATGATTGATATCATTGATTTTGAAGAAGGAGAAATAGAAGGAGGATGCCAGGTTGCTGAACCTGTGGTTAAAGACACTCCAACGAATGTGGGATCCTTAGTTGAAGAGATGGTGGAAAAGGCACAAACTAATGATTTAATGATCAATGCCATGTTTCTGATCAATCACGGTTATGATGCTGATGAAGTGTTTGGGATGACTTATGAGTCAATGTTAATCAACTTCTTGATCCCACTCATGTGACTGAATATGAAAGACAATCAATCAAATCTCCTATCACATTGTCCACTCCACTCACAAGACAGTCTGAAGCTCCTCAAGCTCCATATCCTGATCCTTATACCATGACTGATAGGAAAATAAAGGATTACCTCTCCAAACAAGGATACATAAAAAGAAGACCGGGTAATATGAAGACAAACTCACTCAGAGCTGCAATCCTCCAAATGATAAATGAAAAGAAAGAAAAGACGAAAAAGATAGAAGAAGAGGTTGTAGGGAGAAAACCCAGATCTAGAGTGTCTGCTCAAGATGTCCAGCTCACAACCAAAGACCATGATGTCTTGGCACTCATCTTCAATAGAAATCCTGAATGGTTCATTGAACCCTCTCAATTAAAACTTCAAGAGGGGTTGACCACTTCAGATATGATACAGGGTATTCTGCTCCAGAGGGAAAGACTAATGTAAAGATCATCACCTGTAAGTATGACAGTGATTGGAATATGTTCATGATCAAAACGATCTCAGGGTTGGTGCAATTTTTCACAGAGTACTCTGCTCTGGTGATATCCCTGCAGATTCATGATCTTAAGGAACTAGTAGAACTTGAGCTCATCAATCATCATGCCATGCACATGGGATATGAGTTCAAAGAGATTCTAAAGATCTTCAAAAGAACCAAGAACTTCGACTCATTAAAAGCCATTTTCTTGAGAAAACACAAAACTTTCCAAAATCCCGTGGACAAGAAAAGAAAAGCTAAGAGGACTGAAGAAATGGTATTTCCTGAAGTGAACGTAAAACCAACTGAATTTTTTGAAGAGAAAGATGGTGGTTGGCACCCATATTTCCATACCAATCTCAAATGTCTATTATGATGAAAAGACTTATGAGATAGTAATTGAAAGGAAGTGGGGAGGAAAAGAAGGGGCTAAAATCCGTTTATTTAGTGGACATGAAGTGAGACTTCTTGATGAATCTTATATCCACTACATTTTCTCTAGACACTTCAGAGAAATCAACAATAAGCTTGGAGAGGCTAACATGTATTTCTTCCTGAAGTGCATTAAAATTTTGAAGATGGCATATGACAAGATTAAGCACAAGAGAGAGTAAAGAAAGAAGAAGAAGACTTCTCTTAACACGGGAAGCATTATAAAGCTTAAAATGGATGCTGATGGATCTCTCCTGATTCATAGAGATGGGTTATCCATTGTTGGTGTATGGGAACCTGTATCTCTGAGGAAGATGCCAATTGAAGCAGTTCATGCCATGAGCCAAATAGAGATTCATGTTCTGAGTAGAGACAGGGTGAAAGAGGCTAGAGATTTCTCTAACATGATCAAGGCTATCTTGAATCCAGCTCTCCCAGACCCAGGTACAGCTCCAGTATCACCATTCCAAGCACCTGCAGAAGGTCCAGTAGAATCTTCACAACCTCATCCACCATCAAACGCTTGAAGTACTTAGGTTGTATAATCCTTAGGGGGAGTATTGTTGGACCCTGAAAGGATCATATATGCCAATTCAAGTGGTGGTTGATGGTTGTTCTGTTGGCAAAATCCCACAAGTCCAAGAGGAAATGCGAGTGAAGGTCAGAAGACTAAGTGTTGGCTATCTGCATTTGTATATGCGGATGACCAAAGAACAAATGCTGACAAGTATTTGTTCTACCGCATGTACAAATGTGGACGGACAGAACAAATGCGGATGAGCATTTGTTCTTCCGCATTAACCAATGCGGATACACAAAGAAATGCTTAAAAGTGTTTGTTCATCCGCATTTGTCAATGCTGATGACCAAACATTTAACGCTGAAGACAATCAAGAAATGCTGATGAAGCCCAAGGCATTCGCATTAGTTAATGCGGATGTTCAACCACAAATACTGATGAAGACTTTTGTACTTAGACTAGTATTTTGATATAGTTATCAGGGTAGTTTAATCTTTTTGTACAGGCTTTATGCTAGCCTATAAATAGAACAGAATATCCATCATATGTCAGTTTTTCATTTTGTAAGATACATAGTACTCATGTTACGAGGTTCTGAAGTTGTCATATAACTGTTGTGAAAACCCTAGCACCATCTGTAACTTATTTGTTCACCAATCAATATACAAAGCATTTATAAGTATATTTTCAGCATTTATTGTTCTTTGATTCTGTATTTCCGCTACTTAATTATTGAATCAATCATCATATTTGATCCTTGTTGAAGTCACATCAACAGAGAATTTAATTCTCGAACCCAACCAAAAAGTATACTCTTGTTGCTAAGAATGAGAGGTTAACTAAATTTTTAACTAAAACCAAAGCTGAGCAATCAGCTATCAAGTGAAACTTGAAAAGTTTTAATTCTCTTCTATCAAGCTACAAGAGTTACTTGATTCACAAAAGGAACCCAAGGACATGACTGGGATAGGATATAATTCTTGTCCTTTACAATACAATGACAATTACACAATTATACCTGAGACACTCACTTTGTCTGAATCAAATGAACCTAAAGTTACTGAAACAAAAACATCAGTTACACTAGTACAACCAATCCTCAAAATAATCCGAATATTTATATTGAAACAAATGTGGATAAAATCAGACTAGGTCATCCAATCAAGATCAAAGAGTGCTCAAACAAACATGTAAGTGTCATAAAACAAAAGAGTCCAGTCAAGGCCATTGTTCCTTTTGTGAAATTCATTTTAGAAAGACTCAGAGTGATAGCGAATGCTAAATTGCCTTTAAAACCCACTGCTGAAAGCAGATCTGATGGTGAGATTAACTCTCCTACAAATTCAAACAAATCAGAAAATGTTTCAGTAAAAACTAAAAGCAAATCATTAGCTTCTCCATCATTTAGAGTGAAATCACTCAAGATTTAAACACTAAAAATGAAAATTGAACTCAGCTCACCTCATAAGTCAAAACAAGGAATAGGTTTTGAAATTTTTAACAAAAAGGATGTTGATCAATTTGATTCAGAGGTAAGAAAGACTCAAAAGAAGCAAAGACATCCTTCAAACAAACATCACAGTAGAATTATGAAACAAACTACTGATGTCAAAAAGGATGAACTTGTTTCATCAACAAAAGTAAAACAAGAGTCAAAGTTAAAACCAGTTAAACATAATGAAGCTTCATCCTCCAAAACAAAGATCAAATAGATGTACTGTGACAACTATGACATGTCCAATCATAACACAGATGAGTGCTATTTAAATCAATATTCCTCAATCTGTGACATGAACAATCATTTAAACAAAAATTTTATTTTAACAGGTGTTGTTCTGTATGTGATATGACAAATCATAATACATCTGATTGCTTCTTTAATCAAAAAGGCTTGAGAATTCCACAAAACAAGCCCATCTCACCAATTTCAACTATCAAGGTCAAAGCTAGAAGTCCACAACATATAAAAGACTTTATCACTAAAATTGAAAATCAAATTGATCATAAAGTAAAATCAATTAGAAGTGATAATTGAACAAAATTCAAAAATGAAGATCTAAGTTCATTTTGTACAACCAAAGGCATTCCTCATCAATTTAGTCCAGCTAGAACTCCTTAACCAAATGGGGTAGCTGAAAGGAGAAATAGAACACTAATTGAAGCAGCACGAACAATGCTAGTAGATGCTAAGCTACCAATTACCTTTTGGGCAGAAGCAGTTAACACATCTTGCTTTGTATAAAATCGAACTTTGATAGTCAAAGAAAGCAACTATACATCATTTGAACTTCTTTTTCATAGAAAACCATACATTGGATTTTTAAAGTTATTTGGTAGTTTTGTATTAATGTTAAACACCCGAGATCATTTAGGAAAGTTTGCTTCAAAGTCTGATGAGGGATTCTTTGTAGGTTATTCTTCAGCTTCAAAGGCTTTCAAAGTGTTTAATCCTAGATTAAGCATCATTGATGAATCAACAAATGTTCAATTCAATGAACATTCCTTTCCTAAGTCAATAAATAGTCCCAACTAGCTGTTTGATATTGACTCATTTACTAGATCTTTTGATCAGTTTCACTTGTCAAATGTAGGCAACCTACAATACTGGAAATTCTAGACTAATAGAAAGAAGAGATGATTTTCCCATGATTCCTCCTACATCTGCTGATCAACTTGATGAAGATGTTCCATTGCAAGCTGATCCTGTCAGATAAGTATCACAAAATAAGAGTGTTTCAACTGAGGTTGGTCATAGTTCACTTCTTACTCCTTCAGATGAACCATCAATGAAGTAAGTGATCCAGAACCAGTCACTGTACCAGTTGAAACTGAGAGAAATGCAAATGATAATAGTGTTTAAAGTGCAGCAGACGCTGTAACAGAAACTGGGAAGCCTTTGATTACTTTCCTCACTCTCTAACATCTCAACCTGAACGTACCTCTTACCAAGATTAATTGAATGTCTCTAACCTTGATGTATCAATTGTTGGTGACTCCATTTCAACCATCAGGATACATAAGGATCATTCAGTGTCAAGTATCATTGGTAAACTAGATGAGTGGGTGACTAGAAACAAGTCAAGTATTGCAAACATTTGTTTGTTTTCTTGCTTTCTATGTCAGACAGTACCCGAGAACATAAAACAGGCTCTTCAAGACAACAGCTAGATCAAGGCAATGCATGAAGAGTTGCTCCAGTTCAAGAAACAAGAGTTATGGCAACTAGTAGATCTTCTTGAAGGTCAATACCCTATCGGTACCAGATGGCTGTATAGAAACAAGACTGGTGATAGGATCATTGTCATCAGAAACAAAGCAAGATTAGTGGCTCAGGGATACACTCAAGAAGAATGAATAGATTATGATGAGGTGTTTGATCCTGTAGAAAGATTAGAAGCCATTATACTTTTCCTTGCGCACTCTGCATCCATGAAATTCACAGTGCACCAAATGGATATAAAGTGTGATTTTCTCTATGATAAAATTTCTGAAGAAGTCTATGTGTAACACCCGGAAATTTTGACAAAATAAAAGAAAGAAAAATTATAAAAAAGGAAAAGGAAGTATCTTGAAAAGAAAAGAAAGGAAGCCAAAGTGGAGGGGCTAAAGTGCAAAAAGGACAAAACTTAATATCTTATTATTACTTTAAGTATGGCCGCCCATGCAACCTGCTTTTACAATCCACTAGTCGACTAAAAAATGAGAAGAAGAAAAAGAGAAGTTTTCTCTTGGTTTTGAAAGAAGAAAGATCTGAAATTTGCAATATTAATAAGTGTTTTAAGTGTTTTTGGTTGGTTTTGTTTGGTTTTCAAACTTAGGATCGATTTATAAGTGTTCTATGCGTTTGGATGCTTGTTTACTTGAAGACTGCATTAGGTGAGTTTCTAGCCCCCGGTTTTATGTTTTTAAAAGTTCTTCGGGGCTGAAAATGCATGCTAAAAAGGTTTTACAACTGTTGTATGTATACTCGTATGTATGTGTGCTTGAATGTTTAAGTTTTATAGTTGATTATGTGATGTTGATGCCTAGAATAATAGATATAAGCTTAGAACAAGTTAACATGTTGATTGGGTTTGAAAATAAGTCTGAAAAATGCATAACATGTAGTCATGCGCCCAAAGAAGGCCCATGCGCCTTATAATTCCTTAGAAAAACTCTAAATGAGGGTCATGCGCCCAAATAGGGTTCATGCGCCCAAAATATGACATGAAACTACTAAGTATGGGCTCATGCGCCCAAACAGTACTCCCATGTGCCTACATAGTACCCATGCGCCCAACTATTACCTTAGAAATTCTAAGTGTAAGTCCATGCGCCTAAACAGTAGCTCATGCGCCTAAGTGTTAGGCTCAGACACCTAAGTATACCCCATGCGCCCAAATAGTGCCCATGCGCCCAAAGTGGCTTATGAGCCTAAGTGTTGAAACACTTAAGTAAGCCCATACGCTCGCATAGTTGAAAAACGCCTAAGCAAGCCTCATGCGCCTGCATAGTGCTAAAACGCCCAACACTTAGAACTTTTTCCTGAAAATTTAGGATCAACAGAATTATTAGGGTTTGACCCTGGTTTGACTTAAGGGTTATAATTGTTTATATTATGCATGTTTATGTCCTGTTCTTATGTTCCATATTACTTATTATTGTGTGACTTTACGTGGTGTGTTTATGATAAAAAACGTAAAGTATTATCATTAATAAAAAGTGAAATATTAATGATAAAGAAAAGTGGAACATAAATGAATGAATGAAAGTCTTGCAAGCAAATGAATGGAGGTGCACGCCTATGTTGTCGTTAGCTCAACTGTGTGCGGTTTAGCTAACCCGAAGGATGCACACGGGGTCAATCATTGAGATTGACGGGACCCTTGTAGCATACCCTAGGTGACTGGATCAGCTTCGTGCACAAAGTTTGTGGTTTATTTATAGACCACAGGCCCAGCATCAGCTTCATGCAGAATGATCGGGGTATTGCCTGTTGGTTCAGATGAAAGTGAAAGATAACGAACAGAGTACGAAACGAACGAATACGTACGATAATGAATAAGGTTATACGTTGTCGTATGTATGATGAATGCTCACATACAAAAGTAAAGAAAGTACTTTATTGTAAAAGAGTATTTTTATATATAAGATATACAAGGTGTTTTAATGCTTTTAAAACTAGAACTCACTCAGCAACGCTGACTTTTATGCATTTTCAGTTGGCAGAGTAACTGTTGCTCGGAATGGCACGAGGGTGAAGTTACTCGGCAGGGCAAGACTGGCATCCATTCATATTTGATGATATTGGTGTTTTGTAATGCAATTAATCAATCTTTTGTTACTAATGACATCGATGTATTGCTTAACAATAGTAATTATAAATGAAATGAATGGTTTTTGTTAACTTAATTCCATTGCTAATTTAATAAATTATATATTGTTTTATGAAATAATGTGATGATTGTCCACCTGTAAGCGTCTCGGGAACGGGCCTTACAAGTTGACATCAGAGCTAAAGTTTATGTGAATTGGGTAAAATATTTTCAAAAACCTAATCTTAAACTGAGAATGGGACTAAAAGGAAGGGGTGCCAGCCTGAGTAGCTACATGCCATCAGGTAATTCTTTTCTCGTAGATAATTGGAGTTATATGCCTGTGTTATTTGAATATGTGCTCTTAGTAGATTTAGATACTGATGTAGTCAGGATAGGAAATGTTTGGGATGTGAAGAGTAAAGTAAGTGGCTAATCACAACTGGCCACTGTAATTAAGGACTTACTATACTCAACATAAACTAAGCTATTACTTTGAATGACCGTGTTAGTGTTTGAATCTTATAGTGTCTAAAGGATGGATGGAGGTAGATCTTCTAAGGCTTCTAGGGGTGGATCACGTGGTGGACGTGGTGACGAACTACGAGTTACCAGGAATAGGGCTAAGACTACTGAGAGGACCCGTGAAGAGCCCGAGATGCATCATCAGGAAGGTGGCGATGAGAGTGCAAACTTGAGGACCTTGGTGAAAGAGGCAGTAGTAGAGGAAGTCCATCATGTCATGCTGACAATTCTTCCTCTGTGGTGATTGAAGTGATTAAAGCTGTAAGGGAGGATGAAAAGAAAGAGAGGAAGGAAAAGAGGAAGCCCACTGGGAGAAGGGAAAGAGAGCAATCAGAGGCTGAGACGGTTATCTCTAGTGAAGAGGAGGAGGAAGAAGCGGTGCAGGAAACTGTGCGGGACTATAATTACGGGGCATTTCAGAGATGCAAGCCCCTAACATTCGATGGTAACGGTAATGCTGTAGTTGCTCATGATGGGTGAGGGAGATAGAGGCGGTGCTTGATATCAGCGAGTGCCAAGAAGATCAGATGGTGAAGTTTGCTACCCACTCGTTTGTGGACTTAGCCTTAAGCTGGTGAGAGAATATTGTCCAGGATGAGGGTAGCAGGGCCATTGGAAAGATGAGGTAGCCAGAACTGAAGAAGTTTGGGATTAAGAGTTTTCTCCTCATAAGTAGTTGGACAAGATTGAGAGGGAGTTCATATAGTTGAAAGCGGGAACTATGACGCACCAACAGTTAACACCAAATTTAACTAAACGGCAAGGCTGGTGCCAGATCAAGTTATGCCGGTTTCAAGGAAGATCAAGAGGTACATCAAGGGATTGCCGGCTAATATACGTAGGCATTTGATTGCTGCCCGACCAGGTACCTTTCGATCGGCTGTAGACCTAGTGGGTAGGTTGTATGATGAGCGAGAGGAGACTATGGTGGAGGTGAAGAAGACAAGTGGCGGTGATAAGAACTGGAACGGGAAGCGGTTTGGACGTGATGGTTTTGCTCCAAACAACAAAACGATGAAGATGGATGATCATAGGGTGTCATCAAGTAAGGGGATGAGGAAGTGTGGTAGATGTGGAAAGGAGCATACTGGAGAATGCAGGTTGGGATTGATTTTATGTTTCAAATTGGAAAGCCTGGTCATATTGTAAGGGATTGTAAGGTGTTAAGATGTTATAGCTGTGGTGAGGAGGGCCATGTAAGAAGGGACTGCAAGAAGCCAAGGGCCGAGAGTTCTGGGAAGAAGAAGAAAGCGGAGGAAGGAGGGCAGAGGGCAAGTGCTAGAGCTTTCACGATGACCTGGGAGGAGGCCAGATCGGACCCTAACGTCGTGTCAGGTATGTTTCTAGTAAATCAAACTTGTGCCTCTGTATTATTTGATCCTGGTGCTATTAGGAGTTTCATTCTACTGCCTTCTGTGATAAATTGTCCGTTAGTAGAAGAATTATCAATGAACCTTTTGACGTAGAAACTATTATTGGTAAGTCTACTAGAATTACTGATATGATAGAGGACTATGCCATAGAACTAGAAGGTCATAGGTTTTCTGCTAAATTACATGTGATGCCCCTAGGCGGATTCGATATAGTACTAGGAATGGATTGGTTAGCAACCTATGAGGCAAACATCGTGTGTCGCAAGAAGATTATTCAACTAATTGCGCCCGATGGAAGTTCTGTGACAGACTACGGTGATCGTGTTACTACGATTCCAAAGATGATTTCGATGGCGGTGGCATTGAAGTACATGAGACGTGGATGCAGTGCCTACTTGGCCTACGTGAAAGATGTGGATGCGTCAGTACCACAATTGTCCGATGTACCAGTAGTATGTGACTTTCTGGACGTGTTCCCAGAAGACTTGCCAGGTGTGCCACAGGATCACGAGATTGAGTTTCAGATTGATCTGATACCCGGTGCTCAACCCATTGCCAAAGCACCGTATCGATTAGCTCCTACCAAGATGAAAGAGCTAATGGCTCAGCTACAGGAGCTGATGGATAAAGGGTTCATTCGACTAAGTATCTCCCTATGGGATACTCCGGTGTTATTCGTAAAGAAGAAATACGGTAGTATGCGGATGTACATCGACTACCGAGAGCTGAATAAGTTGACGGTGAAGAATCGGTATCCGTTACCAAGGATTTACGATTTGTTTGATCAGCTCCAAGTTGCCACTTGGTTCTCAAAGATAGATCTTCGATCTGGCTATCATCAATTGAAGGTGAAGGAGCAAGGCATTCCTAAGGCAGCTTTTCGTACGCGTTATGGATACTACGAGTTTCTCGTTATGTCTTTCGGTTTGATAAACGTGTCAGCTGCCTTTATGGATTTAGTGAACCGAGTGTCTCGGCCAATGTTAGATAAATCAGTAATTGTGTTTATTGATGACATCTGACTTATTCGAGAAGTGAGAAAGAACATGTCGGCCACATACGTGAGGTGTTGGAGACACTTAGAAGAGAGAAGTTATAAGCTAAGTTCTCTAAGTGTGCTTTTTGGTTACGTGAGGTTTAGTTTTTGGGTCATGTTGTTAATGCTAAAGGAATCATGGTAGACCCAGCAAAGGTTGAGGCAGTGATGCAATGGAAGTCTCCAAAGACGACATCTGAAATTCGCAGTTTCTTGGGATTGGCGGGTTATTACAGAAGTAACATCCAAGACTTTTCCAAGATAGCCTCACCTTTGACCAAATTGACCTGCAAGAGGATGATGCTTTTGAGGAATTAAAGGCAAGACTAACTCAAGCTCCTGTTTTGACATTACCCGAAGGGAGTGAGGACAATATTCGGATGCTTCTTATTCGGGACTGGGTTGCGTGATAGCAAGGAAGGGTAATAGCCTATGCGTCCTGACAGCTAAAAACCCATGAAGTCAACTACCCAACTCATGTTTTAGAGCTTGCAGCGGTGGTCTTCGCGTTGTAGATTTGGAGGCACTACTTATACGGGACGAAGTGCACCATCTTCACGGACCACAATGAAAGAATTGATCTGCCCAAGATACATATAAAATTGATGTGGCTAGTGTGATATGATCCAAGTCGGGTCATACCCAATAACAAGCTTGTCAAACACCAATAGATAATTTATTTGTAGATAAGATCATACAAATAAATAATGACACCAATTTAGAAAATGGTT
>BJCO01408670.1:0-12341 GCA_018326465.1 Flaveria floridana | reverse complement strand
TCCCACCTCATTGCAGCTCCAACACTTCACATTCTTCCTAGGTTTAGATGAACTTCTTCCCCGACTCCCACTGTTCCTGTTATTACCTCGACCCCTGCCGACATTTAGTAGTTCACTATTAGATGATTCACCCGAGTTCCTTCTTCTGACTTCTTCACCCATAATTAGATCTCGAATACCATTTAGAGTGAAACCCTTAGTCCCCACAGAACTTGAAATTGCAGTCATAGTTCCAGACCAACTATCAGGTAGAGACGACAACAACAATAGAGCCTGAACTTCATCATCAAACTTAATTCCAACAGATACAAGTCTTGTTAATATTGAATTTAGATTGTTAATGTGAGCAATCACTGAGCTTCCTTCTTTCATCCTTGTGTTCACTAGCTCCCGAATCAAGAACACCTTATTCGCCGCAGACGGTTTCTCATACATATTTGACAAAGCAGTCATCATACCACGAGTTGTGGTTTCCTTAATGACGTTAAAAGCAACATTTTTCGTCAAAGCCAATGTAATAACCGCACGAGCCTTTTTGTCCTTTGATTCCCAATCAGCTTATTCTATTTTCGCAGGTTTTTCTTCCGGTACCATATCCAAGTCCTTTTGACATAACAATGCTTCTATTTGCATTTTCCACCAACTGAAATCAGAATGTTAAATTTCTTGATCACAACCTTCCCGTCTTCAGCCATCTCAAACAACAAACAAGAAGCAAATTGAAACAGTGAACAGACACAACATGGCACGGGCCTGAACTTGACGACTGTTCTACTGAACACTGTCAATTGACCGATTTCCTCCTACAAAAAACATTTGCATACAAATCTAAACCCGGATATACTTTTCTTTCACAAAACACGGTTCCCCAAATAGTTGGTAATAACCAGACAAAACAAATTGAAACTTGAAAACACAAAACCCTAACCTTTACCCGACGAATCCAAGAGTTCTTCACCAAACCCTAATTGACGGCTTCAAAGAGTTTCAACTCGGTACTTGATCTCGATCACCAAAATATTATTTTCTTTCATGCGTCCCTCAACAACACAAAAAAAATAGAAACAAATTAATTGTTCTCTTTTTCTTTGTAGACCCCAAGACAAAAATAAAACATTTGCTGCCTTCCCTTTTAATCTTCTTACGTGGAGTCCAATTGCACCAAAAAAATATTCCTTTTTTTTTCTTTTTGAAGACACAATTTCCAAAAAAAACTTAAATCTCTTTTTGTTGCTTGATTGCAATCCCACACGAGAACCAAAAAATGGCAACAGTAATCTTCGAGAAAAACAAAACCAACTGCGGATCGTTTATCAGTGCGACTAATCGTGTGTTCAACGAGCCAAAGCTCTGATACCAATTGTTAGGAATCAAGCGGCGCAGCGGAACCGATACATGAAACACGCACAAACGATTATCACGCAAAAGAAACAGAAAATAAACGACACAAGGATTTAACGTGATTCGGTCGGTGTGACCTACGTCCATGGGCTGCAACTAGGGTTTTCTTTATTTGCTCAGTACAAAGATTACAAATACATGACAGGGTATATATAGAGACTAATTAAGGTTAACAACTTAATGAACTAGAAAACTAAACATGGGCCCAAGCCTAAAGCCTTCACAAACCCAACAGAATTTATGATGACAAAAAAAAACTGTAGCTACATAGAAATTAATCATCAACAAAAATAGCAATAATAATAGAGGAGATACTTTCAAATACAAATCTGGCTTGCTTATGGTAGTCCCCTTTCTGCAAATTTTGTTAGTATATCCTTTATATTTATAAAAATGTTTTTGTGATTTATCATGCATGTTTGCCATCTTTTGTCAACAAAGTAACAAACTAGCAATAATAATAGAGGAGATACTTTCAAATACAAAATCTGGCTTGCTTATGGTAGTCCCCTTTCTGCAAATTTTGTTAGTATATCCTTTATATTTATAAAAATGTTTTTGTGATTTATCATGCATGTTTGCCATCTTTTGTCAACAAAGTAACAAACTAGCAATAATAATAGAGGAGATACTTTCAAATACAAAATCTGGCTTGCTTATGGTAGTCCCCTTTCTGCAAATTTTGTTAGTATATCCTTTATATTTATAAAAATGTTTTTGTGATTTATCATGCATGTTTGCCATCTTTTGTCAACAAAGTAACAAACTAGCAATAATAATAGAGGAGATACTTTCAAATACAAAATCTGGCTTGCTTATGGTAGTCCCCTTTCTGCAAATTTTGTTAGTATATCCTTTATATTTATAAAAATGTTTTTGTGATCTATCATGCATGTTTGCCATCTTTTGTCAACAAAGTAACAAACTGATACCTCCGGAAGGCCACCTGCCCAGTGCAAGCTGCAAATTTCTTTTTATAACTCTATAATGGTTCCAGAATATATATTTAAAAAACTATGCAAATTTCTTTTTATAACTCTATAATGGTTCCAGAATATATATTTAAAAAACTATGTAATATGTAAATCCTTATTAATGCACCCCGTGTAATACACGGGGTTTTAACCTAGTAATATAATATCTGTAATCATATTTGAGGTAGTGTTGTACTGCTGTTGAAGTTTCAGATGTCAAGAATACGAGTAATCTGTTGTATTTCTGTAGGTCGAAAGCCATCACCAATTTGGGATAGATTGGTATTCAATAAAATAAAGGCAAAAATGGGAGGCCGGGTTCGTTTCTTGGGCTCAGGTGCTTCACCTTTATCTTCTGATATCATGGACTTTCTAAAAGTGTAAGTTTATCATCTATTGATAATAACACACTGCTGCACCTTTTTTATTTGTCACCTTTCTTTTACTGTTTCAAAATAAAGCTATCTTTTACTTTACTGATCATTAACATCTGTTATGTTCAATGTGTACAATGGAACTTTTGCAGATGCTTTGGCTGTCCAGTTATTGAAGGTTATGGTATGACGGAAACTGCATGTATCATAACTATCATGGATGATAGTGATAACTTGTCTGGCCATGTTGGTTCTCCTAATCCTTCATGTGGTGAGTTTTTATTCTCTTTTTTTATACTAACTAGGAAATGCAGTATTTTATGAATGCCTGTAGATTAATCAAATCATTTGTGTGTCAAAATGCTCATCACGGGCATTATGTGCATGTGATTTGTGTTACGGATATTTCGTAATTACTGCCTAGTGCCTACCCAATCAGCCTCCTGGGCGTTAAATGTTGGGAGCAATTAATGTTGGCTTAAGCTAATAAGTATTAGGTTGGAATGTTGGATTAAATAGGAAACTCAGAGAAAGTTTCTCCATGTTAGGTGTTACTTTTCTTTTTCATGTATGAGTTAATTATACCTTAATTAATCCTTATCTACACAATAATCATAATTATGTGACTGGAAGCATGAAATTTAAGTAAAT
This sequence comes from Flaveria floridana, assembly GCA_018326465.1. Lineage (NCBI taxonomy): Eukaryota > Viridiplantae > Streptophyta > Magnoliopsida > Asterales > Asteraceae > Flaveria > Flaveria floridana. Next base: position 8,941 of record BJCO01408670.1, on the reverse strand, counting down.
CCACATAATGTTTTATTATTTTTTTAATTTTAAGAATAAATTGGCAACAACAGCCATATTTTATTTCTATCATCGTTGTCAAAGGGGCACAAGGGGTTTGCCTAGGCGCAGCCCAGCGCAGTGTTGTCACCTCACTTTAAAAGCCCAATTTTCAGGGGCTTGGGTGAATGTTTAGGCTAGATTCCGGCCAAAAATGTTCTAACCAAATCTGAAACATTTACACTAGCCCTGAACAAGCCTGAACCAACCCAAAGCAGCCTAAACTAGCCCAAAACAGGCTTAAAATGTGTCTAGAACCCCTAAAAATGGTATTATTATACTATGCGCCTCACATTAAAATGCCTGCGTCTAGGCTCAAAGCTCACCCTTTGCTCCTTGAGTGCGCCTTGCGCCTTCTACTACTATGATTTCTATACATATGAGCATGTTCCTTGATGAACTTATTTATTGATAACACTATTTTTTGTGAGCATCTTTTCAGAAGTAAAACTTGCTGATGTTCCGGAGATGAATTACACCTCTGATGATCAACCAAACCCTCGAGGAGAAATCTGTGTCAGGGGACCTAGTGTTTTCCAAGGCTACTACAAAGATGAAGTCCAAACGTTTGTGACTAATTTAATATAGTATTTGTTCTGTTTTGGAAAACAAATCTGTGTAGGTTTAAGTGATCTAAAGTATGGTATAATTGTGCAGAAGAGAAGTAATTGATGATGAGGGTTGGCTTCATACAGGGGACATTGGGATGTGGTTACCTGGAGGCCGCCTTAAGATTATTGACAGGTAAACCTGTTTTTTGGATGTGGTTACCTAGAGGCTGCCTTAATATTTATTATGGGTCATAAGAAAATGGGTCGAATTTGCCACCTCTACTCTACTTCCAAATGTTCTTCATTGAGAGCTTGAGTTCGAGCATTTCAAGCTCTATGTCTAGAGCCCTAGCTCAACTTTGGGTTGGCTCGTTTTTTAGTATTTATTAATTATTAGGTATTTAATTTATAGGCACACATTATTATATTATATCTTTTTATAATTATAGTTTTCTTTGTACATAAAATATATTATTTAGTTTGATTTTTGGCATAATTATAAATGTAATTATATTTATTATGTGATGGATGTATAGACATATAAATAACATTTTGTAAAAATTATTGGCTCATGAGCCTAGTCAAGCTCAGTACATAAAACTTGGGTTTTAGCTCATTCATAAAGTGACCTCTAATATGGGCTTGGTCTCGGGCTCGAGCTGGTTAAATTTCTATTCGGTTGGAGCTTTTTTAGCGAGTCAATCTCAAGTGGCTAATGAGCGGCTAAGCTCATTTACACTCCTAGTTTCTGTGTCGGCTCTACTCTGGATTTTGATGATTTATATCAAGTTTATTTTTTGGTTTTTGGCAGGAAAAAGAACATATTTAAGTTGGCTCAAGGGGAGTACATAGCACCTGATAAAATTGAAAATGTGTACGCCAAATGTAAATTTGTTGCTCAGTCTTTTGTATATGGTAAGAATATTTGTCATCATGCCTATTAACATAATATTGCGGTCAAAAAACGTAATTACTTTTACCATATGTCCACTGTTCTTGTGTGTTATAGGTGACAGCTTGAACTCATGTTTGGTAGCAATCATATCGGTTGATCCAGATGTAATGAAGGATTGGGCGGCATCTGAGGGCATAAAGGTACTTTCATTTCTGCTACTTTTAACTCTAAACACGAGTAACCGGTTCATCATATATTCGACCTCCAGATACTATTTAAGTTAGGCGATCAAATATGAATATATTCGGGTTGCTTGGTAGGTGTTTCTTTTATTCTCATTAGGGGTGTAAAGAAGCTGAGTGTGCTTGTCTCGTTTCAAGCTCTATTTTTCTGAAGCTCGATCTCAGCTCGTTTATTACTTATTAATACATAAACTTATTATTATATGAATCAAAGGTTTGTGAGCCTGCTCAAGCTTGATATATGAAGCTCAGACTCAGGCTCGAGCTTGTTTTAGCTCGGCTCAAGCTTATATATATATATATAGATATATATATATATATATTAATATTTGTGAATCATTTCATTCATAAAAACTGGATTATTATTGAGAGAATACATCTTTTTTTAAACACTACCTTCTCCCAATTTCCAACTTTTATATAAAATTCTCCACTTATAACTTTTAAAAGAATTATAGTTCTAAAAAAAGTATTTCGGGTCACCCGACTTGATATGTACCAAACTAGTCGTTTTAAATCGTTACAAATGTTTTCTACCTCTATTCAAGTAATGAAGAATATCTTATTATTATGTTGAAAACTTGCCATGAAAGATGTGCTTATGCAAATATAATTTACGCCATATGTTGTGTCCCCTTATTCCTTATATTATCCAGTAAACAGGGCATCTACCAAAATCTTAATATCACACAATTGGACCCAAGAAAATATTAAGTGGCTGTATTTTGTTATTGTTACTAAGGTTTAAGGAATGTGTATGTGGTGTTATGCAGTATGATAATTTACAACAACTATGTAATGATCCAAGGGCAAAGGCTGCTGTTCTAGCTGAAATGGATGCGGTAGCCAGGGAAGCTCAGGTGATTTGGTTATTATGACTATTACTCACTTTCACTTTCGAGTTTGATATCTTCATCACATCTAATATATATACGATAAGGTTCATACACAACACTAAGTTATTAAGAGAACAAAAGGAACAAGCCTAAATCGTTTAATTTATTGAGCAATGGTTCATCGTTTTAAATTTTGTACATCTTGTTTCTGCAGCTGAGAGGCTTTGAGTTTGCAAAAGCTGTAACGTTGGTGGCTGAACCATTCACCATGGAGAATGGCCTTCTTACTCCAACCTTCAAGGTACATCTGATGTTCTCATTTTTTATTTAAGATCTCTACTAATAACCGATGAAAAATGTTAAAAGAGGTCGTAAAATAGGTGGGTTGGGTAATAGGTCCGAAAACGGGTCTGGTTGACCCCATTTTCGTCCGTTTTAATTTTTAAGAAATATTTAGTTTACTACAACAGCTATAGTATTTCCCCATGCAATCTTATTTTTCTCATGAAGCGTGGTATGCATTAAAAATGCACTTTGGACACCCTTTTATGTTTTAAATAGATTTTGATTTGGTCTGTTAGAGACTTAGAGATAACACAAAACCAGAACGACAAATGGACAGTCTTACAAGAGTGGGTGTATGTGTTTCTTGCAGGTGAAGAGACCGCAGGCAAAAGCATACTTTGCAAAGGAAATCGCGAACATGTATGCAGAGCTTTCGAGAATGGATCCTACCCTTAATAAACCGTTATAAGGTTTCATCGATGGTCCTCCGAAACGCGTCTGAAGTGCAGTTAAATATTAGCTTGTAAAGGACCAATTTTATAAACGCACCTATTGAACCTTTCCTTTATCATTTTATTTAATTATTGTTAAGTTAGTAACTCAAATCTGAACCTCATTTTCCTGTTTCGATCATATTTGAACCGTGGATTTGTTAGGTTCTTGAATCATAATAATCTCAAACAAACGTGTATATCATACCTTTCAACTTGTAACAATTGTAACAATGTATGTTGTTACTTTACTTTGGTATTGAAAAACTAATCCTGATGACACTAGACAACTATTAGAAACAATAAAGGGAAATGAACAAAAATGTTCTTTCAAGATCCGCCTGTGACGCACCCGTTAAAAATCTCAATGGTATCGCCATGCCCGACTTGATGCCATCGGAAAGACTGATCTTCTTCCATCACATTTTGTTTGTAGATGAAGAAGTATCCTTCTTCTGGTAACCTAAACCCAACCCCTTGATTTTTAACCACCTCCAACTCCTTTTTCAATTCTCCCACATTACTAGATGGATTCACCTCCACAGTGATCTTTTCACCACACTTTGACATCACATGCACCTTCATCTTCTTCGCGCAATTCGCCATCAAACCCATGTTTAACCCACAAAGTGGTGGCGTGCGTGGGATCATCGGAGGCGGAGGCGGCTTAAGCGTTATCTCGACTTCCGAACCGTCACCAACTTGGCACTCATGCAAGCTCTTATGATCATTCAACTCAACACCATTTGCATGAACAACTATTCTACTCAATGGGATTCCTTCCATTTCATTCAACTTCTCTTTGATCTTCAAAACATGATCGTTCACGTCCATCTCCATCGACACACCAAACGGTTTCACGACAAGTTTGATCCTGTGGGACGACGAACACGAAGATGGCGAACGTGTGTCTTCAGTTATGACTTTGTCGGTGGTTTGTGGCGGTTGTTGTGGATCCGTGGTGGCAGTGGTGGTGGTGATAAGCGTAAGACGCGAACCGTCTAAGATGTTCGACGTGTGAATGTTGAGATCGTCGGGTAGGGTTTTACCATCAAACTTTAGGGTTTGTTCATGAACCGGAATGCCATGATACTTTGACACTTTTTCTTTGATTTCTTGAATGGTGTCAAAGTATCCGACTTCAACTGTGAATGAAATGCCTTTTTGGGTATCGAAATTCAAATCCATGATCAATGTGAGTGTGAACTTGATAAGAAACTGATGATCAAACTGTGAGAAGATTGACGGATGATGATCAAGTGTGTGTGTGTATGTGTGTGTGATGGAGGTTTTACCGATTCAGAGAGAATGAATGTAGGGGGTTTTGATCGTTGTAATTTCGTTTGAGAGTTTTAGCACGTGATCGTATCCATTTGTAGTAAATTCAGGCGAAAATAGTGCGCTATTTCTATGACGATTTTTTTACACTTTGCTACCGGTTGGTTTAAAGGAAATTGATAGCGAAGGGAAGTGGCATGAAACTGTTTTTTATGGAACGAAACGAAAGGAAGAGAGATGGGCTTTTAAGTTCGGGAGAATTACATGTTTCCTTTTAAAAACTTCATTAATCATTAATTACATATATATTCAACTTAAAATTTTAATTACATATATTTCTTTATAAAACTTAGTTAAATAAATATATAGCCAAATTAAAAGTTTATTTACATATATCTTTTTCTAAAACTTATTTAATTACATATATACTTAAATTAAAAGTTTAGGTACATCTATCTTCTTCTAAAACTTAGTTAATTACATATTAAACTAAAAGTTTAATTAAACTAAAAGTTTAATTACATCTGTCTCGTTTGATAGTTTTTATTAAAAATAACTTATATAATTATTATTTACTCTTATTTTTATTAAACTATAAAATTATATTTTTTCTTTTTACTATCTTTTCTGTTAGGACCGTGTACGACTAACTGATTCTACGTGAAACCGAATCCAATAGCGCGGAATTCTATTTGATTGGCGATCCAATCAGGGAGAACGTTAACCGGATCAAACCTAACGATTAGAATACGTTAAGAATGGATTAGGAATGATCATAATCGTTCTATGAACTTGGAAGGGATGCTCTGTGCGAACTAGGACGGCTAGGGTTGTGAATTATCGAAGTGTCCTGTTTTTCCACGAATTAAGTGGTATTTATAGGTTACAGCTTTCATTCGTACGACTGAGCCAAGCGACTGGCTCATTCGTGCGACTGAGTCATACGATTGATTCATTCGTACGACTGAGTCAGTCTTATGACTCAATCGTGCGATTGACTCAATCACCTAGTTTATTCGTGCGATTGGCTCATTCGCATGGTCCAGTCGTGCGACTGAATCAGTATACTTAGTTAGACATATTCTTGAACCTTTAATGATTCAGAACTATGTCTAACAACTGTAAACCTATATAACATGTTCATTATAAGTGTCTAACAATAAATAACATTAATAGATATAACATTAAACAACCAATAAACATTCTTAGAAGAGTTTTTCATTACATTGATCAAACATTACATATGTGTTACAAGATGAAAGTCTATTACATTGAAGCTCACTAGACTAGAACTGGGGACATGTGTACCAACAAACTCCCCCTTGGACCTAGTTCTATCTAAACTTTGACTTCATTCTTGAACTCTTCAAATCTCTTCACTTGTTCTTCTTTTGAAACCCCGGCATGGATATTGAGTGCGAAGCATAGACGTATGATATGCTGAAACTGTAGTGCTTGCACTATATCCTGCGTGTCAAAAAATAGTGGCCACTTGTATAGCGTATACACATCTGACGCTGACAAGTTGATAAGCCACATTGGGTTGAACACCCTTATTGTGTCCACTGTTCCTTCCCTATCCAAAACAATGACGGCCTCTCCAGAGCGCCAGTCATAATACCACCACTTAAAATGTGGGGTAAAGTCCCGTGGCATCTCCATCAATGGAATTCTGGACATCGTACGCGAAGGGCGCCACTTCAGGACTATCTTTGGAAGTCCGGTGATGGGACTCACTTCAGACCTTCGGATGTACCGTGTAGCCTGCTGTGGTCTGAAGTTTACCCATCTCGTCCGGTATTCCCTTTTCAGGGCCGCCTCAAACCAGCCTGACATTTTCTTTGGGTCAGCATATAGTAACTTCAGGCGTGCCAGCTGGTTGGGCTCGAACCCGGGGAGAGTCTTCAGATCATGAGGGAATCTGAAGTACTCAATTCCCCTCTCCCTTTTCACTGCATAAACTCCAAGGTCATCAAAATGAGCCCAAGCGATGATCTTTCCTGACACCTTCAGGTTCTTCTTGACTTTGTAGAGCTTGTGTAGGTACTCTGAGTTGCTATAGTGCGTTGGGCTCGGACCTCAGCGAAGCAAGCCGCCCATTCAGCCTTTCGGATATCGACATCAGCGTCCGAGACTTGGGCTTGGCTCGTTGATGCTTCTGCTCCCTTTTCTTTCTCACTGAGTTTCTCCAGAATATCACTGCCGAGAGTGTTAACCAGATCTGGAAACACATTGCCCTCTCGGTCAGCGTATTCCGGATAATGCTGATCTGTGATGTCTTCTATCTCTATTTCTTCAACATCGTTGAGCTCGTCATCATCAGCATCATCAAAGGTTGGAGCATCCTTTACAATCTCTTCCGGATTTAGGCGAAATATTTCAGCAAGTTGCTCGTCAGTTAGGTCGTGAATTATTTCTCCTCCTTTAGGAGTATAACTCATCGTGAGTTGAGACTTGATCTATTGGAAGGGAGCAACATCGTGCTCATCTTGCTGAAATCCTGGGTCTGTTTGATTTAGACATGTAGAATAACAATCATTAGTATGTAATCAAGATAATCAAACATTAATCATTAAATATTTACATAAGTTACATAAACAATGAAAGATAATTCAGGTACAAAAGTTGAATAATAAAATGTTTAATCTGTACTTTTGCCCTGAATCATAGCTGGATCTTCAGCAGATGGGGAGGTAGGCGGGGCAGACGCAGAAGCTCCCTGGTCTTGTTTCCTCTTAGTTCTTTGCTCTTGACCAGGAGCAGTGGCAGATGCAGCAGCATCCCCTTCAACGTCATCACCATCCTTGCCTCTAGCCTCGCCATCACCCTACTCATCATCATCTTCACTTTCATCCTCTTCATCATCCTCCTCATCATCATCACCATCGTCATCTTCCTCTCCTTCCCCTATCTTTAGTGGCTCAGCTTGCGACCCCTTCAGCTTCAGCAAAATCTTCTTATTAGCTGACTCCAACTCCTCAATCTTCTGAGTAGACGTGACGTTTTACTCCTGGAGTTGGGAGATCTGCTCAGCCTGCTGAGCAATGTGCTAAGCTTGAGAAGCATTTTGCTCCTCAAGCTGACGAAGCCTAGCCGCCTTCTCCTTGTCTGCAGCTAACAGCTTCAACACCATTCTGTTAAGTGCTGCAAGTTGTTCCTCCACTCCAATAGGAGGGATGGATGATCATGTGTGGAGGAAGGATGGGCCAGCTTGGTGGCTCGTGGTGGTGGTAAATATTGGGGGTGGTGTAGAGGTGGTGGGTGGTGTAGTGGTGGTGGTGAAGATTGGGGGTGGTATAATGTTGGTAGGTGGTGTAGTAGTAGAAGGTGGTGGAGTGGTAGTAGTGGTAGTGGGTGGTGGAGTAGTAGTAGTGGTGGCTGTGGTAGTGGTGGTGGCTGTGGAGGTAGTGATCAGAGTGATCCTCCTCCGCTTGGGCTTCAACCCATAAGGCTGAGCCATCCGTTTCCTCCAAGTCCCCTGGACCCGGAGGCTCCCCCTTGGCTACTAGGAGAGTCTAGGATGTACGATGGGTCAGTAACAGTCTCCCCAGACCCTCCAGGACGTCCGCCAACCATCCTAATACCCCTCTCCGTGGTTACGACACGGCTTCCAACCGTTCGTACCAAGGACTCATCATCCGACTCTTCTTCTTCATCAGGCTGAAAGCCCTGATGGAAGCCTGCACTCTCAGCTCCTCCTCGGGTGGATGATGGAGATGTCACATAGATAGTAGTGTTCCTAGGTTATGTGGGGCCAGTATCTCCACCATCACCGTCATCATCATCTGAATCATCATCCGGAACCTCTATCAGCTCCGTGTCAGAATCACTATCATCGTGGCGCCACTTCCTCTGCGACGACGCCATATAATCTTCCCGGGCCAGATGCCCAAACAATCTCCTCACGGGGGGCTTCACCTGCTTCCCCCAGTAGACCTTCATTCTCCCCATCGTTGTATCATCCATAACCTCCAATACAACCACATCAGCTTTCTCCTTAGGCAGCTGGTTCTGATCGATAATCATCTGAATGAACCTTGGGTACATACAGAAACTCTCCTTCCCCTTGGCCTCTATGTTCTCCACCGAGTAGGTGAAGATCATCCTGGAGAAGCTAAAAGGATAGTTCAGCACCAGTACAACGTAAGCATTCTGCATCTGGTCTGACAACTCATCAAAACCCCCTTCCTTGATGCGATGCATCGCAGAAGTACATGTGCCAAGTATTTGAACTGGGGGCACAAGTTGCTCTTGTTGAGCATACTTGTGTTTATGTCCCCAGAATACTTGGCTCTCAGAAAGCAGCCACGGACGGTGAGGGGAT
>BJCO01408476.1:0-10017 GCA_018326465.1 Flaveria floridana | reverse complement strand
TCTTTATATATTGTCATGTTTTTTGTTTTTGCTTTTTTATCAAGCAAAAATTTGGATTTTTGATTAAAAAAGAGTTGAATTAAACCAACTCAGAATGAAGGATTAAGTAAAATAACCAAATCTCATTTCTTAGTAAAATATAGGTTTCTTGGGGTTTAAAATTGGTCCGTTATGGTATATTGGTATGATGTACAACCTTAACAAAGTAAGGTGTACCTATAGCATTGTTGGATGAATGTGACTGATCTGAAAAAGTGATAACTATTTTACTTACATGATTTGTTAGTTAATTTAAAATCTTAGTTGGACAATTATTAATTGCTATCACTTGATGGTAGAATAAATGCCTTCATTACCAAGAAAATTATCTTTTTCCTAAATTGGAATCACTCACGGATCACTGGAGTATCATCGTGCCACCAGTCCTCTTCATCAAAATTAAGCAAGAAATTTTCTATTAACATATAATTCAAAACTTTGTGGTTACAAATCAAATAATTCTTATTGTAGAAACTAGAAAAAAAAAACAATATAAAAGTTCTTAATACTATTTATGAGAAAATGTCACTTAGGTTGTAGCCCAATGGTACGAGTCAAATACTATTTGAATATATATATATATGGTCAAACAAACCTGATTTTGAGTAATTTTGGAGGTCCTAGAATGATATATTGTAGATAAAAAAGGAAATCTTTGATAAAGTGAAGATGTTAATGTTTTCACATGATGATTTAATCAAGTACTTAGATTTACTAAATCACCCTATGAATGACTATATCACATGGATATATAATTTGTGGTTACAAAATCAAAATTTTAGGATTAGTGGATCTGTCGATATATAATTTGCATATATAGTGTTTATGTTCTTTTCTAGATCTCATTATTTGGTATATTAAATTGTTCTATATAATTTGCAGGGAATCAGCTATGCAAAACTTGCAAACCTGCCTCCTATAATCGGGCTATGTGAGTTAATTCGTCCTTATCTTTAATAATGCAAATTATATACTTCCATCATCAAAAAATCTTTGTTCACAATAATATTTTAGTTTACTTTAAAATTAAAATAATTCCACTTTCAGTAATGGTAATTATAAATTATATATATATACACCATTGTTTATATAATCTTACAAGTTTTTTTATTTAATTACGTTAATTAAAAATGCATTAGTTATACTTATCTCATGTGCATTTCTTGTTTGTGGATTTTATTTGACAGGAATGAATAACACATTTGTAAAACTAATTTGACTCTTAAAATTACTTATTTTTTTAACTTGATCAGACTCAAGCTTTGTGCCACCATTGATCTACTCGGTGTTGGGGAGTTCAAAGCATCTAGCCGTTGGGCCCGTGTCAATTGCCTCATTGGTTATGGGAACAATGTTAAGTGAAGCAGTTCCATACAACCAAGATCCGGGCCTCTATTTAAAGTTGGCGTTCACTTCAACTTTTTTTGCAGGCGTATTTCAAGCAACTCTAGGACTTCTTAGGTAATTTTGTTTAACTCGTAGGTTACTTGTTACACAGATTTAACATCATCGTATATTAGGAGCTTTGAAGCTTAATCACATTGTAGAGCAATATTCTATAACAACAACAAAACAGCGATGTGACACCCGTTTGACCAAAAATGTTGGCAAGTATAACATCTATTTTGAAACCAGGGCCTCACAGATTTTAAAAAAATAGAGACAATTTCTGTAATTCAAAAAATTTTAAAATCAGTTATGTAATTTATTTAAAAATTAAAGCAAGTTATATGTTCAACTAACAAACTTGATAAACAGCATTACTTAATCATATTCAAAGTGGAGGAAAGGCTCCCTTAACCTTGGCCAAAATTGTTTAAAAAAATCAATTTTGTCGATTATTCACTATAGACTTGTGTGTTTATGTTATAGGCTAAAAAGATATTAAAATAAATGTTTGTACCTGACCCGATCTCATTACATCCACTATTCGATTTGTGTGATTTTTTATAGGCTCAAAAAATTGTTGTTTTGCATGATTTAACATAGGTGTTTATACCCGAGCCATCTCAGTACATCAGCTAATGATAATATTCATATGAATTTCTCATGGAACTACAAAACAAGCTCATAATTAACTTTCACCATTACATTAAGTGCCATTACTAAACCTTACTAACACACTTTTTTTTAAATAATATAATGGTAATGGCTGGTTCCTTGGTGATGGAAAACATGATTTAAACTTTATGTAATGGGCACAAAACTTTAAAAGGGAATATCCTTTGGGAACTAATAAAGGTGACCCGACCCCTGTTTACAAAAAGTGCTGCTTATACAAATGTTTTCTTGGTGTGCTTTATTGACTTTACTCTTTCAATACAAATTAATAATTCACTAGTAGTGGAAAATAATTCTAACAGTAAAACATTCCATTCATTATATACTATGGACCCATCATTTTATTTCTCATGGTATGTCGGCCTGTCCTCTTCCATCCTCCACCCGTTTCTCCCCGTTCTCTTCTTCCTTTTCACTTTGTAATAATAGTTGGACAAAACTAATGTATACATAATTTATTGCAACTATATCAAATAATAAATTTGATGAAGAGATATTATTGATAAGAAATTTACTTCAATTTTATCGTCCACATGAAAGGATGTGGAAGTAATACATATGACATTTTCCCCTTGAAGATAGATCCTTTTGTTGCAAGATTAAGAATGAATATATACAATAACGGTTGATCTAAATTTTAACTGCAAATACAATGAATAAAGCTTAATTATGCTTTTACATGTTTTTCAGATTAGGGTTTGTGATAGATTTCTTATCAAAGGCGACCCTTATTGGTTTCATGGCTGGGGCAGCGGTTATTGTATCTTTACAGCAACTGAAAGGATTACTTGGGATTACTCATTTCACTGCTAAGATGCAACTAATCCCTGTTTTATCGTCTACTATGCAACACAGAAACGAGGTATGTAAATCATAAACATTACATAAATACTTATACTTATTGATTTATTGATCGGATTTTGCAGTTTTTTCTTCTGCAGTACCTCGACGTGACATGAGTTATTTGTGATACATTTATTTTCACCCTTTATATAAGTTATCATCACTTGTGTTTATTAAGCTTATTTATATTTATATTTGTGCAGTGGTCTTGGCAGACATATGTGATGGGGTTTTGCTTTCTGACCTTTTTACTGATCACAAGGCATGTTGTAAGTATATCCATCAAACTGGAATAAGATGAACTAATAAGGTACAAATGGCTTATGCATGTAGTACAACTAATCAATGCAGGGCATGAAAAAACCGAAGCTTTTCTGGGTATCAGCAGCAGCTCCACTGGTATCAGTCATCCTCTCAACCCTTTTAGTCATTCTTTTCAGATCAAAGCTCCATGATATTGCAATTGTAAGTTTCAATTAGGCCCCTGAAATCTTTTTTAGTTTATTTTTAAACCCTCAAGTTTTAATTTTGTTTCAATATTGTTAAAATATGAAACTTAACAGATTGGTCACTTGGATAAGGGTTTGAACCCACCATCATCAAACATGCTCTATTTTCACGGTCATTTTCTAGGGGTAGCTCTCAAGACCGGCATCATTACCGGAATATTATCTCTCACAGTATGTTCCATCTCTACTAGCTTGTACTGTACAACTCCAGAAAGCATTAGAAACTGATTATACAGATAACCCACAGGAAGGGATTGCAGTAGGTAGAACATTTGCTGCTCTAAATGATTACCAAGTTGATGGCAACAAAGAAATGATAGCCATTGGCCTTATGAATATGGCTGGTTCTTGTTCCTCTTGCTATGTCACTACAGGTACCCGTTTTTTAATCTTACTAGTTTAAACTTTAAATAAAAAAGTTTCGAACTTTTTTTATTGGTTAACTCAAGCAAGTCTTTATTTATACATCTTTAACCATATGGGACGAAAAACATATTTTGATACTGCTAGACTTTTTATTTTTTAACAAATTTCAAATTAATTATTGCAGGTTCGTTCTCTCGATCTGCTGTGAATGCCAATGCCGGGGCTAAAACCGTGGTGTCAAACATCATAATGGCATCAACGGTGCTTGTAACACTGTTGTTCTTGATGCCCCTTTTTCACTACACACCAAATCTCATTTTGGCTGCAATTATCATAACTGCTGTGATCGGACTAATAGATTACCAAAGTGCAATTAGACTTTGGAAAGTTGATAAACTTGATTTTGTAGCATGTTTATCTTCATTCTTTGGTGTTCTCATTATTTCAGTCCCAATCGGTCTTGCAATTGCGGTAATCTTTCATGCATAACCAGTTTATTTCCTTTTTTTTTATTTTTAATATTTTTGGAGGAATTAACATATTCACTTGTTTGTCATAGGTTGGGGTTTCAGTTTTCAAGATTTTGTTACATGTCACAAGACCAAACACAGGTGTACTAGGAAACATACCGGGAACTCAAATATATCAAAATGTCAGTAGATACAGAGATGCAAAAAGGGTTCCTTGTTTTGTAATACTCGGTATCGAGGCCCCTATCTATTTCGCTAACTCGACATATCTACAAGAACGGTACGTTGTACAACTTGTTAATGCAAAGAGTACAAGTTTGAAATACATTTCGGGTTGTTGAAAGTTTGGGCTTATTTTGCAGGATATTGAGATGGATCAGAGAAGAGGAAGAATGGTTAGCGGCTAATAATGGGACTTCTTTAAAATGTGTAGTCATTGACATGACTGGTAAGTTGTTAATTTGAAAGTAAAGCTTACACTAAAAGTGTGTGAAACATATATCATATGCTTCAACTAGTCTACACAATATAAATATTTGTTTTTTTCCCCCAAAATTTACAGCTGTGACAGCAATTGACACAAGTGGTCTTTCAATGGTGAATGAGCTTAAAAAGATGCTAGAGAAGCGCTCACTTCAGGTTAACGTTCACCTTTTCTTATAGAGTTTTGACCTGTTTATTTATGAGTGAACTCATTCAAGTCATGTTATTCGAACATGTTAAATGATAAAAGAAAACATAAAAAAGGAAAACATCATTAACGTCAAAAAAGTTAGAATTTGACAGTTGTATTTTTAAAGCATGCTACATACTAAATTGTTATATTTTTGTATTAAACCTAACAAGCATTATTCATAAAAAGTTTAAGAAAAGCATTATCCAATTTTACCTAAGTGTGTTTTGACATGTTATCTAAACTATTCGATCACAATCTTTGAGAAAAAACAACATAAAAGACCATGCCTCTCAATTCCCTATTTAATTCTTTTGAATTGAAAATAATGCCCTCTTTTTCCGTATAAAATCATATCATGATTAAATAGCATTGGTCGATGTAGATTAGAATTTCTTGATATAGTGGTCTTAAAGTTAAAAACTAAATGTTTGATGGTTTATATTGAAAATGCAGTTAGTGCTGGCAAATCCGGGGGGTAGCGTGATGGAAAAGCTACACCAATCCAACATATTGGAGTCATTCGGGTTGGAAGGTGTCTATTTGACGGTTGATGAAGCCGTTGCAGACATATCATCGTCATGGAAAGCTTAGCTATGAACATGAACATCAGAAATGTAGAAGAAGAGAATTAGCAAAAGTATAAAATCCTCAAATCAGTTTCTTTTATTTTAGTTTGAAGGGTAGGAAGAGAGAGTCAATCCAGTTGGTGTAAACTCAGTGAGTCAATGCTTAATGCTCAAGTGGTATGTAAAAGTCACAAGCTATAAGCTTCTTTTTTTTTTCTATAAAAACAATTATCTTAATCTTACATGTTAACGTTTTCAATAGATGTATCAACTCCGTCCTCTATGTGGATTGGTTTGGGTAGATTTATTGACCTTGGGTCTATTTTTAACGTATAAAACCTCCTTATTTAGCATTGATGCAAGAAAAAAAAACTAAGATTTTAACCCTCGAACTTTCTTACATGTCCAATACGATATTGTTTATCACTCAACATAAGGAAAAAAAACTATTTATTAAATTGTGCTAATTTACAGTTCATTATATAAATATAATTAGTTTCAATTTACAATAAAAATAAATTATTTTGTCATATAACTTAGTTTTACAAATTAAAATTTTAACTAAAACAATTTTATGCAAAAATTTTAATCATTTTCTACAGATTTTATGCAAGTTGCAATGTATATTTAGAGTGAAACCCCGGTGACAACCACATTACTTAACCGATTAAAGGTAGCAGTGAAAATTTTCTGGCCATACCCAACCAGTTTTGGTTGGACCGATTTTCCATACCGTGAACCCATTTCGACCCAGCAAAAACAAACATCCCCAGTAAAGTTCCACTAGATAGTATGGTCTAGAGAGAATGAGATGAGTACTAGTCTTCTCTACCCCGAGGATAGAGAGATTGCATCCAGAATGACACTCAGCTTGTAAAAAATGATACCAGAGACAAAACATCCAAGATTTAGAAAACACATAAACATATCAAATTAGAATATGCACCATAAGACGAGTAAATACAACTAAACTCACGACAAAGGTAAGATGGGTAAACTAAATACAGATAGAAAGTATGGGCGCATAACTAAAGATGATCAATTCATCCAGCAAAGGATGATCAACATTTCAACCCAGCAAAGGATGATCAATTCATCCCGCATATCTTGTGATAAGAACAGTATTTACCAATTGCAATAAAGAAAATGATAGCCATTAGATAACAAATATCAAGAAACAGAGTGAGTAGGAACACAAATACACAATACAAGTCTTATAAACCAGATCTTGCACACAAGATAAGACCCAAACTGAAAACAAGCATCAATTTATGAATGAACCGAGTCCCTACACCAGTTTTGGTAAGTGCAGTACACCAACGCAAACCCAATTCTAATTTGCTAACTCCCATTTTTTAGTCAAAATGCGGCCCATTCATCCCCGGACAATATTAAAGCCATGAGCGTGCTATTAACGCTGTGCAAGAATCCGATTTCATGCTATTGTTAGCTTTTTTTGTCTGTCAAACACCTGCATCGCAACACCCTCAAAAGTAATTAAACAAGTTCTACGGAACTGCAGTACATAAAAACAATACTGATGGGGCAAGTGGGTTGGGTTACAGGTGAGGTTGTAGCAACTAACAAGTATTTTCAAGTACAAGTCATATCCAAAGTCTAATAATATAATATAATCTATGATTTTTACTATTATCATTATAATATTATCATTTTTCTAAACCTAATTTAGCTCATTAAGTATCTATAAAAGTAAACAAATAATGAAAAAAAACCCGTTTGTGTGCCAACCCAAGCCAGTTCGTTTTGGACCTCACAAATACCCGTCCATTTTTTTTAACTTCTAACAGAGAAACAATTTGTTGATAAGGTTTATGTAAACAATATTTTATTACAACGAAAATCCAAATCTCAGAATAAATGGATTTAAGAGATTGTATGCACTAAAAAATACGCTATGGCCAATTTTCAACCTGTTTGACAGGCATGACGACTCAAATGACAAATTCCCTTTTAGCTAAATTTTGAATTGACCCATTTGACTCATTTGAGATAAACAAACACCCATTAGTAAATTGGTCAGAAATGCAACCTACATATTTTACACCAATAAACACACCTACAAAAAAAACAGCATACAGCATAAGCAAAAAAATATAACTGAAAGTAGATGACAGTTGATAAACATTGACTAATCCCTCCATTCTCATGAGGATTTATTCTTAAAATAAACAATTACCTTTGCATCTTCCTTTACCTGATTATGCTTATAGAATATATAAAGAGTGACTTTGAAGTATCTTAGTGTTTGTAGGTTAATTTTCTATATACATAGTTTGCCTTTGATAGGGGCCAAACTAGCTTGCTTTAAACCCCAAGACCAGTCACGTGTTCCACCAACCAATTTAGCAAGAGAACAAATATCCACTAATGTTTATTTATAGACCTTCTTAGCTTTTCTTTTCTAGAATAAGAACATTGCAAACTAAACCCATAATAGTATGATTTAATTTAAAGTCGTCACCGCAAATCCATATCTTTAAAATTGTTGGGTTTACTTTCCAAATGATTAGAGTTAATGACTATCCTACATTCTAGATACTTATTGGGTTTTATTTTATGATTATATTATTAGCTAGAGATAAGCTTAGATTAAGATAAACATATAGGTATCAGGATTTTGTTTCAATGTCAAAATGTTCACTTATTGATAATAAAGTTTTCACAAATTTGAATAACTATTAATGATAGGTACTATGTCCTATGATATTTGCAATATATTCCATATTGTGGTGTCTCATATTAATTCCCTTACTTCCCTTTAAAAAAAATTTCAAATTATTCCCCCACCATGATCTTCTAATCCATTAATAGTAAATTGCTAATTGGTTTGATCCACTAGATTACTCCCCATTAGTCATACTGTTAAAGTATACTTCAGAAACTTGACTAATAGTCAAGCATTTTTACTAAGCCACGCATTAAGTTAACTGTTCCAAATACCATAAAACGAAAGGTAGTACTACCAGAGCAGCAGAGCCCAGTAATGTTTTATGTGTCACATATATTTTGTGTTTTTGAACATCAAACTATCAAAGATATCATTCCGGCCCATAAGCAGAATTTAAAGCTGTCATAGAAAAACAAGGGCATCTCCCCAAGGCTTGTCCAAAGATAATTAGATAATACGAAACTTAGGAATTAAAATATCAATACTTGTATTTTTCACATAAAAAGGAAGTTTTTACTTGAGCCGGGATCTCACTAGAAGCAGCCTATTATATCCTGAAATAGAGGCAAGGGGGTTTGCCCTTATCTCATTCTCACCCTCCCCAAACCGGGAGACCCTGCTTTATGAGTGGGATATTAGTAGGTTTGTTTCTTATAAACTTCAATATTTCCCAGACCCTGCTTTTGAGAGGGATATACTGAGTATGTTTGTTTGTTTGTTATAAACTTCAATAATGGCATTTTTATGAATGAATATGATGGTTTTTGTGAAATCAAACTTGGTGAATATATATAGATAGAAAAACATAATATATATGTAGTTCAGTTAACTTCAGTAACGATCCAACTGAAATGCAAATGATAGCAGGTTGAAGAAAAGCAAGAGTATACAGTTCACAATTTCACATGCTTATTCACAAAAAGGGCCACCCAAGTATTCAATCTTTTTCAATAAGGCTACCAATATGGTTAAACTATTTGGAGGCCAGACATGTATTTGGTTTCATTTTCAAATCAATATCAGTCAAAACATGACAAATGATGAAAATCCCCACAAATATTTTTATTAGACAAACATTTAAATCTATATGACATGCCGCCACTTCACCAATGGTAAGTTTGTTTTTTATATAATAAAAAGAGCAGTTTCGCTGCCATGTGTTTTGTCCAGGACCGTTATAAAAGAAACCAAATACATGCTTGGTTGCCCAATAAAGTAAATTCAACAAATTACATATATGTGGACTTAATAAGAAGTTGAATAAGTTACATCTATCTATATCAGCCCTGTTATGTTTGTGGGCTCTGATCCATGATGGGTCGGGCCTGGATCAGTGACCGAGAACGATTAGAGGCCGAGAAAGGGTTAGGGGCGGCCGGCCCTAATCCTTGTATTTTCTTGTTAATTAAGTTAGCAAGGGTGTTAACCCTAATTGTCTTAATTTAAATACCCCACTAATGTACTTGTAATCTTAATGGTTCAAAAATAATAAAAAAAAAACCTGGTTCGTAGCCCATGGACGTAGGTCATTACTTGATCGAACCACGTTAAATCCTTGTGTCAATTTGACTGCTTTCTTATCATTAATATTGTGTGTGTTGTGTTGTGTTGTGGGCTCCGATCCATCTTGGGTCGGGCCCTGAAACAGCCCGCAGACAAGCTGCAGAAAGGGTTAGGGGCAGCCGGCCCTAACCCTAATCTGCCACAACTTATTTATGTTAAGTTTTTATTTGTCTTTTATTATAAATACCCACATATTGTACTTGTAATCTTTAGTTTTGAAAGTAATAAAAAGAAA
>BJCO01408345.1:0-12988 GCA_018326465.1 Flaveria floridana | reverse complement strand
CATACGCATATCTCAATCGCACGACTGAACCATCCGAATGATTCAGTCGCCCGAATGAGAAACCCTTACCTATAAATACCACCTAGTTCGTGGAAAAACGGAACACTTCGAATACAAGAAACCCTAGCCGACCCAGAACGTACTGTTCGACCATTCCAACTTCATAGAGCGTTTCAGATCATTCCGAGTCAATTCATAACGTTTTCTAATCTTTAGGATTGATCTTGAATTCGTTCTCACTGATTGGATCGCCAATCAAATAGGATTCCGCACTATTTGATCTGGTACAACGAAGAATCAGTTAGTACTCCGTACGTACACGGTCCTAACAAGATCAATGAAATCATTCGATTATTGTTCGTATCATTGTTTATCTTTTGGTTTTGATCCTTCCGTCAAGAACACGCTCGGATGTTCATCGATCCAGTGACTTCACATACTTTATCAACTATTAACTTACCATTGGACACATTACCTCTACCAGAGATGTATCCTCCGGCTCCACCTCCAAACTGAGCAAGACATCCATCAAAATTTTGAAATTGTTAAAGAAGAGATATGTTCCCTATCATGTGCCTGGAGTATCCACTATCCACAATCCAAATGTTTTGATTTTTATCATATGGATGTCCCTGCACAAAGGTGAAATAGTTAGTTTTTATTGGAAACCCAAGCCTTGTTGGTCTTGGGTTCTTCCAATGATGATAGCATAATTAAACCAAAGTATTAGCATGGGGGTTCAATAATAGTTTGGGAAGAGGAGGTTTGGGCTGCAACATCTTCTTTGATCTTCCATTCCATCTTTTGGTTGATCATTAAAATGAGCTTGATGAAGCTTGGGTAGCAGAGCATTCCTCCTAAGCTTCTTTCTTTTCAGAAGAAGCTTTCACAGCCTTTTCTTCCAAAGCAGTCTTCTTTTCAGACAGTTTAAAATGTGCTTTTTTATTCTTTGGAACTTTCTTTGGTCTGTCTTCCGAAGCTATTCTTCTCTTGAAAGAAGATGTTTCTTCTGAAAGCAACTTGGCTTCAGAAGCTTGATTTCCTTTCTTCAACATTTGCGCCTTGTTATGTGGCCCAAATGTGAGACCTTCCTTGGCAGCTCCTTTCTTTACCTTGTTTGCATAATGTGTGCTTGCAGGATTGTAGAAACAATCTTTGGCCATGTGGGTATGTAGACCATACATTATGTTGGACCAAAAGAACCAATGAGCCAGATCAGAAAAACCTTTAAGTCCCACAGACATCATAACAGCTGAAGAAGACTACATCAGTTGAAGACAAAGTCTGAAGACAAAGTCTGAAGACAAATTCTGAAGACAAAGTCTGAAGACTAAAGCTGAAGACAAAGTCTGAAGACTAAAGCTGAAGATAAAGTCTGAAGAAAAAGTCTGAAGACTAAAGCTGAAGACAATGTCTGAAGACAGAGTTTGAAGACAAAGGTGCTGTTTGTTTTTTCTGCAGGAAAACGTCTGCAGTCTGCGGACCACATCTGTAGACATCTGCAGCAGAAGAGGTGGACCAAATGTCTGCAGTCTGTAACAAAAAGACTGTTTGTTTTGTTTAAAGATAACAATCGACAACTCAACCAATATATGGTTGGTTCTACACCCATCTTTCTCCAACATTCACTCAAAATTAAGACTCGTGTTCACTACAATGACCCCTTTGTTCTACATCAGCTTTCTTTGTGTTTGCACCTCATGGAGATCTTCTGCAACCACCACCCCCAAACACTTGATCCACCATCTTCCTTCAAGATATCCCATTTTAATGCTTGCAGAATCCACCACCAATGAAGATCACAACCACAACTACCACCACCGGAGGTTCTTTCTTCTTTCCAACGGTGGCACCATCCGTACGCTGCCGCTGCCGGAGGCTCACCGGCAGCGGTGTGTATCGATTCACGGGTGGCTGTTGACCATAGGAGAAGAAGAGTTTTGTGCAAAGCTTGTTCACCCACTTTCTCACACTCAAATCAATCTCCCTTAGCTTTATATGTTTAATGATTTATGCTTTAAGCAAAATGAATGGATGTACTATGTTTTTTGCTTGAGAAAAGCTGTTTTTAGTTCATCACACCCTTTATCACAAGACCCCTCATTTCGTGTTATCATCATTTAGGGGAATACTATCGGGTTTTGTCAGCCCGGAGACGTGTCGTGGGGTCGAATCGACGGTTGGCGAGGTGGCGACGTGGCTATGGTGGCGAGGTGGCAACGGTGGTGACGGTGGCGGTGGAAATGTGGGGAGGAGGAGTGGGGTGGTGGGTATGTGGGGAAGAAAAGGGTTAGGGTTCAAATGAAGAGTTCAGAAGAGTTTAAAAGAGGTTGTGAAGACCTTGTTCCACATCTTCTCTGTGCAGACGTCAGGAAGACGTTTTTTAATGAAACGTCTTCCAGAAAACAAACAGTCTGCGAAGTAAAAACCTCTTCCCGCGTCTGCGAGCGCGCAGATGAAGAGGTGGGAAGAGGTTTTTTAAAAAAAAAACACCCCTAAAGTCTGAAGACCAAGTATTCAGAGGTTGTCACAACAGTTGAAGAAGTACTCTTCAGTAGTTGTGACGGTTTACTTTCAGTAGTTGTCTTTATATTTTCAGTAGTTTGTAATCAGTAGTTCAGTAGATTGTTTTCATTAGTTGTAGTATTAGTTAACACTTAAGTGTTTATTGTAAGAAGATGTCCTCAGCTGTTGTGGACATCTTCAGTAGTTTTAGTTATTTTCAGTTGTTTGTGTAATCGGTTAGATGTCACTATCAGGTGACATCTGCTGACGTCATCTTTTCCTATAAAAGGAAAGTTGACCTAATTGTAATCTTGCCGAAGCATGTGAATGAATGAAAACGTTCTCTTTTGCAGAAAACTTTCTCTCTCTATAACCGTAAATGTTTGATTGAATATTCATCTTGTTCTTGCTTAAATTTTGTCTAATTCTAAGACTATTCCGCTGCAAATCATAACCTAATTGATCAAATTAGATCTGAGATCCTTTTCACATTATGCATTCAGTGTTTGCTTTGGTAGGACATGCAGGCTGTTGCTTCTTGATCTTCTTTTCCTCTTCAATAGCTTTCCCTTTTCGCTTTGGATCCTTCAGTTGGATTGGAGTACTGGTACTATACTCCTGTCTTCAATCTGAGCTTCCAACCACTTGGAATCCAGCTGAGATGAAAACACCCTTTTGCCTTGGGTCAATTTTCATTTTGGACTCAGCCTTCTTTTTGGCAGTTCTTTTGGCTACTTGAATCTTGTTCTTTCTTTGTTTGGTGTTCAGAGGTTTGTTTTCGACTAAGAGGATGAGGTTTTCTACTTTGTCCTTCTATGTGGTGCTGACCATTATTACATCGTTCTTCTTCACAAGGAATGGTGGGTCAACAGTTGGAACCTCTTGCTCATCAGTACCATATCATGGCTGTCTAATAGACACATAAGAATGTGGTGGAGTAGTTGCATTGGTTCCTAAACCACTCTTGTTTTGGTAGATTTCCTTTGAGGGAGAGGTTGATGTAAGAATGTTGTGGAAGTTATGTTCCTGGATAGCATACTTCTTTGCTTCAGCCTCAACTATTACTAGCTAGGCTTGAGACTCAGTCAGCTTTCAAACTAAGTCTTTTATTTGAGCCCTGTAGTTGGAGTGCTCATGTTTTAAAGTAGATGCAGTGTTTTCTAACTCTTTAATTTTTAGTTTATAGTCAGATTCTGCTCTTTTAAAATCAACTTTTAGTATGTTCAAACCCTCAATATCAGATTTTAGTTTCAAATCATAGTCTTGGTACAACTTAACCTTAGCAACAGAGTCAGAAGTATAGACATGTTCACATACCTTAGTATCATCTGTGTTGGCCATGAGAGCTTAAGCAGGAGTGATATCTTGCATCATAAAGCTCCAATCAACTTCTTGAGCAACAGTTGCAGTTTGCTCTATTGGCTTGGTTACAGCTTGTGTGGTAGCATGATGTTGAGAGGCTTGGGCTCAGAAGTACAGACATGTTCACATACCTTAGTATCATCTGTGTCGGCCATGAGAGCTTGAGCAGGAGTGATATCTTAAACCATAAAGCTCCAATCAACTTCTTGAGCAACAGTTGCAGTTTGCTCTGTTGGCTTGGTTACAGCTTGTGTGGTAACATGATGTTGAGAGGCTTGGGCTACTCCAGGATTAGATTTTGTAGCCTTGCATTTCCTTGCAAAATGATCAAGTTGATTACAGTTGTAACACTTAGGCTTTGACTTGTCAAACCCAAATTTTCTACTTGCTGGGTTCTGAGGGAATTGCCTTCCAGTTCTCTTGTAGAACTTCCTTGTTCGGTAGGTAAGGGAGCCATTTGTTGAATACTGTCCATGTATTCAACATTATATGGGCTGAAACATTCCAGATCATCAAAACAGAACTTGAGATCACTAGAGTGTTCCTTTCTTGAGACAAAAGCACAATTTTTCTGAAAAGGACCTTGTTGAGCTTGTTGGCACTTGGGTGTCTCAGGGAAAGTGATGTAAGGCCCAGATGATCATGAAGGCTGTTGGTTGTAAGTCAGGTACATCTGGGACTGGGGAGTTCTTTCACCTTCAAAAACATGTAGAGCAATGCTGACAGGGGTGGTTGAGCTGCCATTCATCTGCCCTTTGTTTAGATTTTCCATCTCCATAGGGGATCCATGAAGGATTCCATATAGTTCCGTCATAGTGAGTGTTCCAAGATTTTTAGATCTCCTGATAGAATAACAATAGAAAGTCCATTTACGAGGAAGAGCACTGATGAATTTCCTTACTATGTCTCTCTTTTCAAGAGTTACACCCATGGACTGCAGAGATGCTATCAGATCCATGTATCTAAAGTATTGTTGGCTCAAGTTTTCACCATCAATGTAGGTGAAGTTGTCGAACTGTTGCTTCCGAGATTCCTTCTTGGATTCTTTGGATTCTGAGGAACCAGAGTACATTAACTTGAAAGCATCATAGAGTTCTTTGGCTGTAGTGCAATGCTCAAAACCTACCATGATCGAGTTTGGTATTGCAGTGAGCAAGACAGTCAAAGCTTTGCTATCAATGTCCATCTTCTTGTAGTCGTCATCGGAGTAATCTTCGACTTCCTTTTCTATCATGGCACCATCTCAAGTTGATGAAGCCACTTTTGGTATGTATGGTCCATGAGTAACGGACATCCACATACGGGAGTCTTGATACTTGATGAATCCTTCAATGCGTTGACACCAGCGCCTGATGTTATCAGGTGTGATAATGGGAGCTTTTGTCATGGTTCTTATTTCTGGTTCAACAGACTTCTTGTTAAGAGACATTTTGGTTGAGTGAGTAAGTTTGAAGAAACAAGGGTGATTTAGGATGGTTAGATCTCACAATCAAGAGCTTGAATGCCAATATTGTTTTCTCAACACTCAGTGTTTCTTACAAACGGTTAAATATCACTCGTTTGATGAATGCAAAATCAAGAACTCAGTTGATAAAAATATAGTAAGTAAAGAACACAAGAAATGGTTTTCAAGATACTTGTATATATTATCTGTCAACTAAGTATTACAAGACTCATACAGAAGCGTGGATACTAAGTTACAATGAGCAACTATATATACTACTATCTACAGCTTGTTATACGTAGCTAACATGTTGGGACTTAGTTCTAAACAAATTCTACATTGCTAGAGGTAGGGTATCTTAGATAAATTATTATCTAAGATAAGGTAGTCATGACAGGTCCATGACTTACCTTTTGGTCACCAACTAATGGTGGTAATTATACTAGCTAAGGAATGGTGAACAGTGGACAAAAGTAAGGTCATGCACATGAACGAGGAAAGCATCTTGGAGAGAATCAGAGTAGGTAGCAAGTGTCAGTCGGACCATGCTTTGTCCATTGGTTCATACTATGATTCTTCCAAAGTAAAAATGGCTTTAGAAGAATAAGTTCATCCGAACCATTTATACTTTGGAAGACTCAGCTTCTTCCGAGGCTTTGTCTTCGGAAGACTTTATCTTCAGTCTTCTAAGTGTCTACTTTGGAAGAATATCTTCTATATATCGGAAGACTGTGTTTAGTCTTTGAAAGCTCTTTGGAAGATCACTATGTAAGCTTCGGAAGTTGCAGCATTACCTTCGGAAGACTTCTCTTAGTTGTACAGATCCAACATCTTCCTTGAACCTTAAGGGGACATGACACTATATGGGTAATAGTGGACCGACTGACCAAGTTGGTACACTTTTTGGCAATAAGGGAAGACTACAAAATGGAGAAACTGGCTAAAATGTATGTCGATGAAGTCATGTCATGACACGGAGTACCTCTGTCCATTATCTTGGACTGTGATAGTCGATTTACTGATTGGGTGTGAGAATGATATTCTCTGTTGTTGTGAATCAACAAGGACCGAATATGATGATTGATTCAATTATTGTAAGGTGGAATCAAACAATCATAGAACATTGAATGCATGAAATATTCTTAAATGCTCTTTGTATTGATTAAGGTGAATGGTTACAATAAATGGTAGGGTTTGAGCAATCTACAGTAACAATACACCTTGTGAACATAAGATGAAACAAAATATTCTGATTGTCTAATGTCTATTCTCTGTCACCTCACATATGAGGATTTCTATTCTATTTATAGACTGACAGGAAGCCTTCACAAAAGACTAAATTACCCCTGTACTACAATCTAATCTATGTACAAAAACTCGTCATCAGCATTTGTTGTTGTTCATCCGCATTAACTAATGAAGATGTGTTGATCTTCATCTGCATTTGTTTTTCTTCCTTGGCATTAGTTTTTGGTCATCAGCATTGACAAATGCGGATGAACAAACACTTGGCACATTTGTTTCTAAGCATCCGCATTAACTAATGCGGATGTAGAATTCCTTGTCCGCATTTGTTTGGCTATCCGCATTTGTTAATGCTGTAGAACAAGCACTTGTCAGCATTTTTCTTTGGTCATCCGCATATACAAATATGGATAGCCAACACTTGGTCTTCTTTTGTTGATGCAGATTCTTCATCCGTATTGGTTCTTGGACTTGGGGAGATTTCCAGCAGAACAACTATCATCCACTACTAGAATTGGCATATATGATCCTTTTAGGGTCCAACAATACTCCCCCTAAGGGTTATACAGCCTAGGAACTCCAAGGGTTTGATTGTGGATGAGGTTGTGATGACTCTGCTAGGTCTTGAGTAGTAGGAGGAGATGAAGCTAGAACTGGGTCTATGTATGAAGGATCCAAGATGGCTTTGATCATATTGGAGGAGTGTCTTGCATTAGTCAACTTTTCTCTGATCAATACATGGATCTTCATTTGGCTTATAGTGTGAATGGCTTTAATGGGCAGCTTTTTCAATGAGATAGGCTCCCAGAAGCCCACAGTTGATAGCCCATCTCTATGAATCAGTAGAGATCCGTCCATATCTACCTCCAGCTTCACAACATTTCGAAATTGCCAAGGTGTCTTCTTCTTCCTCCTCTGCTGTCTCTTGTTTATGATTCTATCATAGGCCATCTTCAGGAGTTTGATACACTTGAGAAAGAAGAGCATATCAGCTTCTCCAAGCTTGTTGCTGATATCTCTGAAGTGCCTTGGGTAAATGTAGTGGACATAGGATTCATCAAGAAATCTCACCTCATATCCACTAAATAACCTGATTATTGCCTCTTCTTTTCCTCCCCATCTTCTTTCAATCACCAACTCATATGTCTTTTCATCATAATAGACATTTGAGATTGGTGTGGAGGAATGAGTTCCAGCAATCATCTTTCTCTTTAATGATTCAGTTGGCTTCACCTTGAACTCAGGGAACACCACTTCTTCAACTAGTTTTGTCTTTTTCTTCTCAAAAGGGTTAACAAAAGATCTATCTTTCCACATACAGATAGCCTTGAGAGATTTGAAGTTGTCTGTTCTTTTAAACATTCTCAGAATATCTTCAAACTCATAACCCCTGAATATAGCCTTATGATTAATCAGTTTTAGATTGGCTAGTTCTTTTAGATCACGGATCTCCATGGAGTCCACCAGAGCAGAGTACTCTGTGAAGAATTGGACTAACCCTGAGATCATTTTGACCATAAACATGTTCCGGTCACTGTCATACTTCCAGGCAATTATCTTCAGATCAATCTTCGCTTGGGGAGTAGATACACCTCGGATCATCTCTGCAGTTGTAAGCCCTTCATGAAGCTCTAACTGTGAAGGTTCAGCAAACCACTTAGTATATCTACGGAAAATAGGTGCCAAAGAGTCATGATCTCTGTGGTGAGCTGCATGTCTTGTGCTGAAACTCTGGATTTAGGCTTTTGTCTGGATATTTCTTCTTCCAGTTTCTTTAGCCTTTCTTTCTTCTCGTTGATCATCCTAAGGATAGCAGCCCTTAGGGAATTTGTCTTCATATTTCCTAGTTTTCTCTTAGTGAATCCTTGATTAGTCAGATAGTCCTTCATTTCCCTATCAGTCATACTGTAAGGATCACGATATAGTGGTTGAGGAGTTGCAGTCTGCTTGGCCTTTGAAGATAATTTGACCACTGGAGCTTTGGGTGAATGAGTCTTTTCATACTCAGTCTCATGTGTAGGGTCCAACAGTTTGTTTAGCTTTTCTTATTCTGCTATCATCCCCTCAAAAGTCAACCCGAATACCTCATCAGGATCATATCCGTGGTCAATCAAAAATATGGCCTTCACCATCAGATCATCTGATTTGGTTTTCTCTACCATCTCATGTACTGATGGCTCCTCCTTTACAGGGCTTTCCCTAGCTATTGGTTCATCAACTACATAGCCACCCTCTGTCTCTCCTTCTTCCAGATCAATGAATTCAGCCTTCTTTTCAATTGGGCTTCAGCCTTTTCATGTTCTTCAAAGAATTCAGCAATGGCTGCAAGGCTACAGGGATCATCTTTTTGCTCTTTTTTGACTGATTCTTCTTCTTCTATTGGTATTTTGCCCTTGGCCTTTTCAGATAAACATTTCCTCTTTCTAGAGTATGTTCGCACTCTTGGACCAGAAGAGGTTTCAGCTTTTTCAGCATCTTTGGATAGTTTCTCAGTCTCTATCTTTTCTATTTCATCAACTATAGCAGCTGCTGATTCTTCTCTTTGTTGTTGTTCTTCACATAATTTTCTTATCAGCTCCTTTTGCTCATCAGATAATGATACAGCAAGCATAATTTGCAGACTCAATTCCTTCTCAATTGGGACAGAAGATTGAGGAATGACTACTATTGGTTTAGTAACTTGCCTCTGATTAACAACGAAATCCCAAAACTCATCATCTATAATGAATTCTTCTGAAGTAAAGAAGTCAAGAGCTTTAATCATATCACTAAATTCTGACTCTTCAGTGTGAGTTTCTTCTTGTTTGCTTGTATACACCACCATTTTCATGCTAGATTCATCATGTTTAGTTCCACTAGTTTCTGTCTCTTTTTCAGACTTAATGAAGTTCATCCTTTTAGCAGGTGGGGAGTCATCATCACTCTCCCCTGATGAACCTTCATCAATATCATCTCTATCACTTTCTCGTTTTCTTTTCTCTTCTCTTTTATCACCCTGATCATCTTTCTCTTTTTCTACTTCTTGTTCGATCCTAACCAATAGCTCTAACTCAAAGACTCTCTTGTTTAGAGATTTTATCTGTTTTTTGTAAGGCCCCGATCCCGGGTACCTCACAGTTGGTCATTCATTGCACATAAAACATATACTTTATAGCTATTTTAAATAGACATTGCAGTGGAAACATTCAAAAGAGATATCTCATTTCATCATAAATGCTTTTACAAAGTACTACATCGTTAATTAATTACCAACTAGTCATAAACAGTGACTGGTGGTGGTGAGAGGATTCCTTAAGTACCCGTTTATCCGAATCCTCAACAAACCCCAATTTGTTTTTCTAAATACATTCAAAATCATATATTACAAAAATATTAACAAAGAAATGCCATCCCAAAGAGCTGAGTAGCCGCCTCGTGCCATCCTCAGCAACACTACCTGCCAACTGGAAACACATAAAAAGTCAGCGTTGCTGAGTGAGTTCTAGTTTTATAATAAAACATACTTTTCTTTCATTAAAACCGTTCTTACATACATGCGATCACACGATATACGTACTCACAGATAATATTATTATTATCTTCATCATTCATTCATTATCTTTCATTCGTGTACCGTTCATCGTTAACATTCACGTTCGTTCGTAAACTATTTCCTTCATTCATACGTTTCTTACGTTTGTTACCTTCATTCATACATTCATTACATTCGTTCGTACGTTCGTTACATTCATTCATACATTCAACACATTCATTCGTACGTTTATTACATTCGGTGACATGTACATTACCCTGAACATTGTGCACTACTGCTGGTGTTGGACCTGTGATAATTAATCACGAACGTTGTGCACTACTGCTGATCCGGTGACCTAGGGCAAGTAAATGCACCACTTATCTTTCCACTTTCATTCTGGATCAATGCCATATGCTATACCCCGAACATTGTGCACTACTGTTGGTGCTGGACCTGTGATGATCAATCACGAACGTTGTGCACTACTGCTGATCCAGTCACCTGGGGTAAGCGGCAAGGATCCCATGCATATGGTCAATCACAAAGACTGGCCCCAATGTCCATCCTTCGGGGTAGCTAACCCGCACACCGTTGAGCTAACACCTGCAACGGGTCTGCACCTCCATACATTTGCTTGCAAGCCTTTTTCTTACATTCATACGTTCATTCATTAATGCATGCATTCATTCATCATGTTGGTCTTTCATTATCTTTCACTTTACGTTCTTATTACTTTCGTTTCATTTATTAATCATAGCATGTAATGTCACGGAAAGATAAACATACATCGACACAAGGAACATCGACACTTACAAGTCATCAGTCATTACCATCATATAGGGCTACATCATACTTATCATACATACATCATGCATACACATCTCTCCGCATTCACAACAACCCTATTTGGGCGATTGGGCGTGCTTCAGTCGCATGGCCTCCATGCGACTGGATCATGCGATTGGACAACTATGTGAATGGACATTCAATCGTGCGAATGGGTACTAGGCAATTGGACATCGTGCGGTTGGGACTAATGCGAATGAGCACCTATGCGACTGGACTCTCAGTTGTACGATTGGGCACTAGGTGACTGAACATCCATGCGACTGGGCTCCCAGTCTTGCGATTGAACCTCAGTCATGCGATTTAGTCTCAGTCGTCATCCGGTCGTCCGATTGGCCCTTCAGTCGCCTAGCCCTAACTGGGCAGCGACTGGAGTTCATCCCGAACTGTAGCCGCGACATACATCCTTCAAACCCTCCCAAACTCATTTGAAGCCCAAATTAGCCCTCCTAAACCTCAGGGAATCATACTATGACATCATACAAGCACATACAAGTCCAAAATCGCACTATAACACACTACATACAATTACACCCAAATGGGTCAAACTCATACATTTTAAAAACGGGTTTATATGTTTTCCAGCCCCAAAATTGTTTGAAAACAAGTAAATGAGGGGTCCTAGAACTCACACAAACAAGAAGAAGATGAAGAGCTCCGTTTGGACTAGTCACTCGATAAGTTTCAAGCCCGAATCACCACTTTCTCTCTTATTCTCTTTTTTCTCTCTTCTTTCTCTCTCTGCTCTTCTTTTGACTGTGTTTTGCAAGTGTGGGGAGGGGAGATGGCTACCCCTCCCTTAAAGCTACAGTTCAGTCGCCCGACTTTAGGCGACTGGACCTTCAGTCGCCTGAACACCATGCGATTGGACACTCCAATCGTGCGACTATCATGCGTATGGAGCTCCAATCGTGTGAGCTCCACGCGACAGAGCCTCCAGTCGCATGACACTCCAAAAAGTCAAATTTCCGGGTGTTACAAGTCCACCCCCCTTATTTAGGTTTCGTCCCGAAACCTGTCATTCCTCGAACAAACGTGGGTAATGCTGCCTCATCTCTTCTTCAGTTTCCCATGTTGACTCGGATCTTTTCCTGTGCTGCCACTGTATACGCACAAGAGGAACCACTTTATTTCTCAACCTCTTCTCCTTTCGGTCGATGATCGCCACTGGTTTCTCTATATAATTGAGCCGTTCATCTACCTTGATATCCTCCAGTGGGACAATCATATCCTCGTTGGCCAAACACTTCCTCAGATGAGATACGTGGAAGGTCGGGTGAATTCCACTTAACTCATCTGGTAACTCCAACCTATAGGCCACCTCTCCTACTCGAGCAATGATTTGGAAAGGGCCTACATACCTCGGGCTCAACTTGCCCCGCTTCCTGAACCGAATGATACCCTTCCAAGGCAAGACCTTCAACATAACCCGATCACCCACCTTGAACTCAATCGGTTTGCGTCGTTTATCAGCGTACGAGTTCTGTCTGTCTTTGGCAACCTTCATATAAGCCTTGATCCTTTCAAGCTTTTCAGTCATAGCCTCGATCACTTCGACGCTCCCCAATTCCTTTTGACCAATATCACCTCAACAAACGGGTGTCCTGCATCGCATGCCGTATAGCATCTCATAGGGTGGCATGCCAATGCTGGCATGATAGCTGTTATTGTATGAGAATTCTGCTAACGGAAAGAGGTCATCCCAACCTCCCCCGAAATCAATCACACATGCCCGAAGCATGGGGATGATAAGCCGTGCTAATATGTAACCTCGTCCCCATGGCATCATGGAATTTCTTCCAAAATTTGGTTGTAAACCGGGTGTCACGATCAGACACAATTGACACCGGTACACCATGACGAGTCACAATCTCCTTGTAGAAAAGATCGGCCAACCTCTCGGATGAATATGTTTCGCGCATTGGTAGGAAGTGAGCACTCTTCGTCAGACGATCAACAATCACCCATATAGCATCATACCCTTTCGGGGTACGTGGCAGCTTCGTGATGAAATCCATGGTGATGTGCTCCCACTTCCACTCCGGTATATCCAAAGGTTGAATCTTTCCATA
>BJCO01408276.1:0-10145 GCA_018326465.1 Flaveria floridana | reverse complement strand
ACTTACTAGCAGCAAAGAGAGTCTTGAGATATTTAAAGGATACCTATAATTATGGTCTCTTTTATGAGAGAAAGTCAAGTATGAAGCTCAAGGTATATACAGACAGTGATTATGCACGAGACATGGAGGATAGAAAGTGCACTTCAGGGTATGTATGTTTGTTCAGCAATGCAGCCATTTGTTGGTGTTCCAAAAAGCAGGAGATAGTCACTCTATCTTCAACTGAAGCGGAGTACGTGGCAGCAACAGCTTGTGCATGTCACTGTAAATGGTTGAAAGGACTTATGGAAGATATGGGTGAAGTACATGGAGGAGCCATTAAAGTTTTATGCGACAACACATCTACGATCAAATTGTCTATAAATCCGGTGATGCATAGACGTACTAAACATATTGATGTACGGTTTCATTATCTAAGAGAATTGGTGAATCAAGAAGAAATCAAACTAGAGTTTTGCAGAACTGAAGATCAGGTTGCAGATATCATGACGAAGCCTATCAGATTGGAGAGTTTCATCGAGTTAAGGCAGATGCTCGGAGTAACAGAGATAAACTGAACCGGATACAGTTCAGTTTAGGGGAGGAATTGAAGTGATGCTATGGTTAATAACGGTCACCTTGACCGCGTATTTTTAATTATCGTGTGCTGAGTCATGTTGCTTTGAATGAGTCGAGTCTGTTTCCTTGTTAGTAGGAATAGGAGTTGTTTGTTTCAGTTTGTTACCGTTGATGTATGGCTATTTAAAGCCAGTTGAGTCTATGGAATAAGGCATCACATTTACGAGTTCATTTCTATACTACTTGATTCCTTCAAACTCTACTATGATCTTAAGCTACTAGCATTCAAACCAAAAAGAGCACACATTAATTGCGCAACAAACGTTCAAAAGTAAGTCGGCATATTTACATACCTCATTTGGTTTTTCAGGGTTCAAATAATGCCTGAAGAAATGATATTGTTCATCCTTTGATGGGTACCTGCATAGTCACCATAGAAAAGCTATAAATAAACTGTAATCTTTAGTCTTTAATCTTGAGATTGGAAAACAAGAGGGTTGTGTACAGTGGCGGAGCTTGATATTTTCATAGAGGGGGCGGGGGTGAAATTAATTTTTTCAAGGGGGGCGAACTCGTTATAAATAAAAAAGTTTACACTACCGGACAAAAAATTTATACTACCGGATCAAAAATTAACACTACTGATGAAAAAAAGAGGGGGGCGGGGGCCCCTCCCGGCCCCTTTAATGCTTCGCCCATGGTTGTGTACGGGTCAACGCTGGTAATATGTTAGTACAGGTCAAAAAAGGGTGGGTCCGGTAGGGCTGACCCACAGTCACTCTAAATATTTCTTTTGAATGGTGTTCCATCCGTTTAACCTGCTCGGCCCGTTTAACATTTTCTTAATGAACAAGGAAGATGGCTTACAAGGTGTAGTCACAATCAAACCCGGCATATTCATTGAAGTGATTTCCAATGTCAAAACCTCGGTAACTGTATGATCCATATTCAAAATCTATGAAGTGGAGTTTTTCTGTATATACAATGAAGGCAAGTTAGAAGAAGTGAAAATTTGGAAAATAAATAGGAACTGAGTAATAACAAAATCATTTTATTAGTTACAATGGAAAAATGTTAAATATAAACATCAGAGGTGGCAAATTCAGCTTGTTGGGTAAACGGGCAAACTAGTCATTTTTAATACTAATTATTTTTCTGTTTTTATGTCAAGTCTTATAAATGATTAATGCCCTTTTTTTGTAAATAACTAACGCATTAATTGCAGTCAACAGTCTGGGTTTGGTTTGCCTTGATAACACTTTTATGTCCTTTTTTTTTTTGTAAATAACTAACGCATTAATTGCAAGTACAAAAGCACTATTATCGCAATAAAAATCTAGGTTATTAAGTAAGGCGTTTTAGGAGGTTGTGTGTGTTAAAAAATAAGTTTTAAGAAAATTTCAACCCGTTTGATCAACCCATTTGACTTGTTCCACTTGTAGCTGATTTATTATTTCACATCTTTGAGATAAAACACAGCCCAGATCGACCCGTTCATAAGCACTCGGTCAAAACTGCAACCTCTAAGTTTAGCAGGTACAATAATTAAAAATAATGTGTACGTCTCACAAATTTCTCCAACATAAGAAAGGGATTAAAGTATTTGTGTCATTGAAAGTTAGCATGGTTGATATAAATCACCACAATTATTTAATATGTGACGAGAAATGGCCATAAAATTAGTTAACCTACCTTCATCATCATTCAACATCAAATTCCCAGAAAGCAAGTCATTGTGAGCAAACACCACAGGAGCATTAAGATGACCTGTCAATTCCTGTCTCATAAATCACGAAACATTTCTACACAAATAAACCGTGGTTCTTTCAAATTTGCAAGAGTTTAACATAAAAAAAATGTTCTCAAGATAAAGAAAATAATAATCTTGTTAGAAAATATTCAAAATTAATGCTTCAAAAGTATGTTAACATATGTTTTCTTTAATTTAGAAAAAAGAAAGTGATCTTGTGCAACTAATATAGTCATATAATAAAATTACCTTGAGCTTGATAATTTCACTCTCGACTTCTTTAAATGAAATTTCCTTATACGTATTATGCTTCTTACAATCATCAAATGTAAGATTGGATGCTGTAAAAGAAGAAAAAAAGAAATCAATATCTCAACACTTCAATAAGGATTTATTGCCACATAAAGACCACTAGCAGGAAGAATATAAAACAATAATACCTTTTTTAAAAAATTTAAGAATATCGCTCCACAGCTGTGGTTCCTTGGATCCTGGAATATCAACCTGATGGAAACGTTTAAGTTGTTTTGCAATTTCAGCTGCCAACTTTGGCTTTCTCATATCTGAGAAATATATAAGATCAGAAATTATAACAAAAACTAAATGACCGGCTACTGAATATGATTGCATGCATTAAGCCTTAGAGATAATGAGAATGGGGAATGTAAAACAAGGTTTTGCAGTTACATCTGTCATTACTAATTAAGACAATATTCCAATGAGATGGGATCAACTAATAGTTCTTGCAAATTTACAGAACTATGACAGTGCTAAAAGTATGTA
Organism: Flaveria floridana; assembly: GCA_018326465.1. Lineage (NCBI taxonomy): Eukaryota > Viridiplantae > Streptophyta > Magnoliopsida > Asterales > Asteraceae > Flaveria > Flaveria floridana. The sequence goes on along the minus strand of BJCO01408276.1, from coordinate 7,054 downwards.
ATTTTTATAATAATTTAACATGTTTACCTGATGCATCTAGAGTGCGAGCATGTAAAAACGATTGCACCATCCCATTTTCAAACGTGCCTATCAATCTGGGACCAAATCCTGCAGCGGAGAGGTGAAGAATTGCCTATACATAAAGACACTTAATTACAAAGTGAAAAAAGTATATGTAGCAGATTCCAAAAACATTAATGAAGAACACATTAAATATTAACAAAATTACATTTAATTTTATGACCAAAAGACCAATGTCGTGTAACAATTGATTAAAGCCATGGTATGACTTTTGCAACAGTGTACAATAGCTGAAACATACTAACTCTGTATTTCTTGATTTTGTCTTCTTTTAGGATCATGTGTGCTGACATGGAACAATTACTAGAAATTTGCATTTCTTGAGCTAAATATCAATGCACTTCATGGCAGATAAGACATGGATGATTGACTTTTATTTATTTACTTGTTAGCATTAATTTTTGTATAGACACATTTCAAGATCAAAATTAAGATACGAACCTGCAGCTCCCTATCACGATTGATAATGTATTCGGTATTTGGACCATAGATTCTAACTGTCACATGCACTATATTCCCATTTTCTTCCTCTACAGATACCTTAAGTACTGCAGTAATAAGATATGGTTATTTACTAAACTAATCTCATGGACTAAATACAATGTGAGAATGAAATTACGGAAACAGACATTAAATCAACATTATGTCCGTTTTTGTGAAAAATATGGCCAAATGCCAACCAATTAAAAGCACAATGTATACATATAGTCAAAGATTCATACATATGTTTGTAATGCCACCAGACAATTTTTCAACAACAAAGCATGATTCATCCAAATTTGACCAGTGCTTGAACAAGTCCTTAAAAAGCTCTCTGCCAAAGGTAAATCCAATCATACACAATAAATCAAATGAACAAAATGGCTATATTGGTATTTGTATAATCTTCAAAAACCATATCAGAAAGTAATAACAAATACTCCCCATCTTCTGTGAAAACATCTACACTAAATATCATGATTCTCTATTGATGTTTGTATACTTTCTGTAGCAGACTACTCAATCCATTATAAAATCTGCCTCATTCTTCTCTCAAAAAAATGCTTAGCTAGTTTTTTAATCTATTTCTAATTCCATCTTTTCTCAACAAATGTTTTCTGAATTATCAATTTACTTGACTCGAGGGAACATGGAATGAGTTGAATATAATATTGTTATTGCTAATTCATCTCCACATAACAAAATCTAGAGGAAACATTAGCAAATCAAGTTATAGTAATTAAATGATAACTATAAAAACAAATCAATAATGTTAGATTATTCCAATCCAGTTGACCAAAGAGACATAGAACAAGTCGAATTTTATATGTGTTTCAACTAGTTCATTTCAACATCAATAATTAGGGATACATCAAACATCAGGTAACATCATTACGTGTGATATTTCATCAATTTGGTTGACCAAAGAAGCCTAGAATGAATTCTGATTACAGTTGTTTCATCTTCATTTTCCACATCAAAATCTGGAGGAACTATAGCAAATTCGAGCAATTAAAATGATAGAACAATTCCAGCACCAAGCACAAGCTTTAATATAGAGGTTTTCTACTAACAAACGTGATAAGTTTCTTACGATCTGCAATTACTAAACTGCAAGGTATTATAACAATCGTTTAGCCTGAAACTAGTTTACACATCTCCAAAATACATGGACGTTCTCCTAATTAACATAATAACTCTCTAATAGAAGTTAGACCATTTCATTCGTTCATTTTCGAATCAAATTAAGCTCGATGAACTCAAACGCATCAGAATACATAAACGCGTCCCGTATTTACACAATAACACAGTAACTCTATAATCAGAACAAACAGACCTCAGAATGATTTCATTCAATCAATTAACCATCAAATCACCGCAAATCAAGTAAAACGCACGATAACCGATTAACACAATCACACTAATCAACAATGATCAAATAACTTACACGATGCGAGGTGTCATCTCCGGTAGTGTAAGAGAGTGATCGACGGAGAGTGACGAATGAACGACCTTAATGTCACCGTCGTTACGAGCGTCACCAGAGGCTTCAGTGATGTTTGCTGCAACCATCTGCACCACCGTCCGGCGGATCTCCGGCGAATCTCCGGTGATTGTGTAATTTGTGTGTGAAATGTGGAAGAATTGAAATGGTTGGGGGTACGTAGATTTCAAAGCGTTTAGAATTTAGATACAGAGGGTGTTTTTATAATATCTTTTTGGAAAGTAACAATAATTTACCTCAGAATTTGTAATATGTTTCATTTTACACCTTCAAGTATAAAATGTACCATTTTTGTTCTTGCACTTTTTATACTAAAAAAAGACGATACTTTGTGTATTTGCGTATGGTAGAAAATCACAAAGATAATCGTTTAGGTTTATGTTTATCAAAAGTTATTTTGAAGCATAATTTGTTTTCTTTAACAACATAGAATGTCTCGGTATAATGAAAAAAAATTAAATTTAAATAAATTAACTGTTAGGGTGACTTGAAGTCTATTATTTAACCAATTATTTGTTCATATTTAATTATGTCATAACTAGCTAACCCTTTAATCATGCATTTGTATATTTCGTAATTTTTAATAAGCTTCTCAAAAAAAAAAAATACTCCATTATATAGAGAGAGATGGTTTTATACAAATGAGATTTTGGGTGAGAAACTTAGGAAGTATCTAGGATACGACTCATCTATTTTGAAGCTAAGTAAATGTGACTGTTAAAGTGCAAGTGCTTTTAAGTGCAATGTTGTAATGACGTAATTAGCAACCTGGACTCATCATTATAAGTCAAATAGACCATAATAATTGGTTTACACATACAGTTATACCTATTTTAGACACATCATTGTAATAATAATGCATCTCTTAAAATTATACAAATATCATACTTAAGCTAAAAGATAATAAATTCTTAATTTTATAGTATAATTTCTTTTAAACTAACGAGTGTATAATATTTGTTTGAGTTTTGAAAACTTTATGGAATTAGATTTAAGAAAAGAAAAAGAATCAATATTCTTATCTAATTTCCTTTTAACTTTCTCTTTCGGTCGTTCTTAACTCGCTATTAATTATAATCTTGTCTTTGTCGGAATAAGTATTAATAACGTTTCAAAAATGATAAAAAAAAAGTGAGTTTACATTGTCGTGTACCAATGCCAATTTAAGTTGATCACGCTATTAGTAAGAACACACGCCACGGCTAAGTGCCTAACAACAAGATTCTTTACTAAAGAATCTAGAAGTTGTTTGACATTGTTTTTTAATATATAACTAGTTGTTTGTAGACAATGCATAATTTGTAGGGTGTTGGGGAGAATTTTGACTCACATTTTGAAGATAGAAAAATAAAATAAAAAGATAAATTTTAATATATGTTTTTATTTATGTGGATTTGATTTATTTAGAGTTAAATTTTATTTTTATTTTTTTTCTTTCTGAGGTTTGATAAAAATAATTATTTTCTTTCAAAAGATTATAAACATCAATTTACATCTAAAAGGTTCATAAGTTGTTTAAATTTAAGTTCAAAAATTTATTATTTTAGATTCAAGTTGAAACAGCTGATAAAAATTCTTGACTGAAATTGAAACAACTTCTAATAATTTTAAAGATAAATTGATATTTTTATTCATTTTTAGGAAAATGATTATTTTTGACAAACTTTGGGGAGCAAAAGCGCACTTTACTCATTTATTTCTTATCATTCTCTCATGAACTTGTTACTAAAAAACACACGAGACTCATAGACCCTCTATTAACAACAGCATCAGGTAGCATTCAAGAAGTTATGACAAAAAACCGTTAAAATAATATTTGAACTTAAAACCTTTACTAGAAGGAATCAATTATTTAACGTTGCTTCACCCTTGAAAGTTAAACTCTAGCTAAAAATATGGAGGATTCATATAACTAGTTATCTAAAGCAAGATTATATAAATTTATATTTGATAAAATTTAAACAAAAATAATAAAGACGAAATGTTCCAAACAAAACATTTTGTTTATTATATCCGCTACATATTCTAACGATATCAATATATGTAAGAGTGTCCTTATAAGTCGTTGAGTGTTTAAAGCTTCCACGATAAACAAATATATAGATGAAAAGTATCACTCAAATTTCCCCTAAAAAAAGTTTCATTTAATCAAAGTTTGTCCTCAAAATCCAGACTCCCATTTTGACACCATCACACCGTGGCTAACGTGTTTGCATCATAATTATTCATAAATTATTATGAAAAAGTTTAAAATACAAAGTTTATTTTTACTACAAAGTATAAGAAAACACAATGAGTAAAAAAAATCATAAAAAAATTATATTTTACAATCTACATCAAATTTTAAAAAAGTAATTCCGAGTTTTTGTTCCTCTAGTCATCCATGAAATTTTTTTATTTTATTTTTTTCCTGAAAGAGGACGACGATGGAAACAGAGACTCCGAAATACTTTTTTGAAATTCGATTTAGATTGTGAGATATAATTTTTTGTGAGTTTTTTTAGTCTTATTGTGTCTTCTCATACTTTGTAACAAAAATACACTTTGTATAATAATCCCACTCAATTATTATTTATATTATTTACAATGGCATATTTTTCATGTTAAGCTTAAATAATACTGTTATATAATAATGTCAGTAGTTTGGTAAAACGTTAGGTGTCTTTATTATAACATGAAACGTGTCGTCTACAAAATTTCGAAATTGTATTTGTTCAAATAATTGCGTTCACCCAAAGAAAGTTGACAATGATATGTAAAACAAGGAATATTTATAAACACATAAATATTTAATTGTAATGATTTTTCATTATTATTTGTATGGTTCAAAATTATCTGATTTTATAATTAAAGTAAATAGAACATATCCTGATTCTTGTAACCTTAACCATTCGACTACATATCGAATCATGTCTTTATATATCACTAGTTTAGAACCCATGTATTACATGGGTGGAATAAATAAAACATATCAAAATCATTAATTTTATGAATATTTTGTTTTTTAGATGTTATTATCCATTGATGAAATAAAAATATAATGATTATTTAAAAGTTATAACACATAATAAATTAAAAATTATTACTCTATATTTAAAGAAAATATTTCTGATTTCATATAATTTAGTATGTATTAATATATTTTAAAATTAGTACATTTATATTTTAGATGTTTAATAGTTTAATTTACTTATTTATAATAATTATTATTTAATATGAGAGAGACAAGAACCACAAATATAAACATATTTGTTTTAACATATTTTAGTTAAAAAGGAAAGTCAAATTAATTGTTTTTATAATTTTCGTATTTATTATGATAGAGAGGCGGGAAAATGATTTTTTTAATATGCTAGAATAATGACACGTGTCGTTTGATATACTACAATGATGACACGTGTCGTTTGATATACTACAATGATGACACGTGTCTTAAAAAACTTTCTTTTATTATATGTTATAGATGTGATAATATATTACATGTTACATTTACCATTATAAGTATTATTATTTTATATAACAAATAAATTTTAAACTCTTATAAGTTGTTTTGTTACAAGTGTGTTATTTCACTAATATAATACTTGTGACTATTTTTGCGTTGGACGTATTTAAACCGTATATATATGAAATATTAGTGTCAATTTACTCATCATTTGTGATCTTATGCAAAATATTATGTGGGTCTAGCGTGGCTTAAACACGCTCTGATTTAAACATGTGATTTGACTAGTTGTTTAAGGGTACACATAAAAATAAGATATTGATTACACAGATGTTGTTGGTCTTGTAGCAAGACTTGAAGCTGTTAGGATGTTTCTTGCTTTTGCTGCATATAAGGATTTCAAGATCTACCAACTTAATATCAAGTGCGCCTTCTTATATGAGGTGATAGATGAAGAAGTGTATGTTATACAACCACCAGGCTTTGCAGACCCTGATCATTCTAATTATGTATGCAAGCTTGACAAAGCTCTCTATGGGCTGCATCAAGCTCCAAGAAAGTGGTATGAGACACTATCACGGTACCTTTGTCAGCATGACTACAAGAGAGCTATTATTGATGGAACACTCTCCATTAAAGAAATAGGAAATGACTTGATGCTGGTTCAAATTTATATAGATGACATCATCTTTCGGTCAACTAATCCAAAACTCTGCAAAGATTTTAAGAAGCTGATGAAGAATAGATTTGAAATGAGTGTCATGGGAGAACTCAATTTCTTTCTAAGAATTCAAGTGAAGCAGGTTGAAAATAACATCTTCATAAACCAGTCAAAGTATGTACAAGACATACTTAACAGATTTCACTTGACTGAGTGTAAGGTTGCAAAGACTCTCATAACTAGAAACCATTCCCTACGACCTGATCTTGAGGGGGAATGTATTGATTAACATCTTTACAGGGCTATGATTGAGTCTCTTTATGTACCTCATAGACAACAGGCCTGATATCATGTTTGTTACGTGTATTTATACAAGATATCAAGCCAACCCTAAGATGTCATAACTGGTTGCTGTCAAAAGAATTCTTAGATATCTCAAATGTGCTCCCAAACTAGGCCTTTGTCACAGTGGAGGGGAAGACAATTTTTATCACTTGAGCCACCATCAACTCTCATCTAAGGCTGGATGATAAAAAATGAGAATTGTATTTCCCTAAATCTACTGTAAACAACTCATTCCGGTAGATGGGCTATAAAGGGGACTACTCAGTAAGAACCCTGAAAAAGGGTAAAGTTTCTTCATAATGGAAGTACCACCTCCGCGTGGTCATTTATTCTCTGTCCAACAAACATGGAGGTTGGGATAAAATTCCTGAGGATCTATCCCATATAGTTCATGGGATGGTTCAATGGGTCAAGTTCAAGTACTCTCAATTTGTTTATACAAACTTACTTGCTAACTTCGACTCCTTAAAGTATTGCATGTTCCCTAAATATATTCAATAAAATCTTAACTGTGAACTAGGCTCATAGTTAAAGGGAA
>BJCO01408255.1:0-13329 GCA_018326465.1 Flaveria floridana | reverse complement strand
ACACAGTACCGGAGCATGCGATCCTCTACTCATCCAATTAGATCCTGTCTCATACAATATCCCCAACTCATGCTCAAAAGCTGATGCTGTGCCGGGGCCTGCTCACAAACCCCCGACTCATGTCCAAAGACTGACACAGCACCGGGATACGCGACAAAGATCCCGTCCGAGTCAATCACCTGGATTGAACTCTATCCGAGTCTGTTGCAACACAAAGTTGCTTACCTCACTGTCTCGTCTCATGCAATATCCTCGACTCATGTCCGAAGACTGATACTGTGCCAGGGCCTGCTCACAAACCCCCGACTCATGTCCGAAGACTGACACAGTACCGGGAAACGCGACAAAGATCTCATTCGAGTCTGTTACGACACAGAGTCGCTCACCTCATACATACGCTCGCTATCTTTACGTTCGTTCATTCGTTCATTCATTAATGCATGCACTCGTTCATTCAGTTCCTCTTTTTATTATCTTTCACTTACGTTACATAGTGTTTTTCATTCATTCATAAACAATACACGTAAAGATACGGAAAGATAATCATACATTGAAGAAATGAACATTGACATTTTCAAATCATCAGTCATTACCATCATATAAGGCTACATCATACCTATCATACATTCACCACGCATATACATGCAATACTATCTCTCTCCACGTACACAACAGCCCTATTTGGGCGATTGGACATACTTCAGTCGCATGGCCTCCACGCGACTGAATCATGCGATTGGGCAATTATGCGAATGGGCATACAGTCGTGTGAATGGAACTCCTATCGTGCGACTGAACACTATGCGATTGGACTCCTATGCGACTGAACCCTCAGTCGTGCGACTGAACAACTATGCGACTGGACTTATGCGACTGAACTCCCAGTCTCATGACCTGTCGTGTGACTGAGTCCCCAGTCATGCGACTGAGACTCAATCGTGCGATTGAACATCAGTCGTTCCTCAGTCATGCGATTGACCCTTCAGTCGCCTAACCCTAACTTGGCAGCGACTGGAGTTCATCCCGAACTGCAGCCGCGACATACGGCCTTCAAACCCTTCCAGACTTCATTTAAGCCCAATTTAACCCTCCTAAACCTTAGGGAATCATACTATGACAACATTCAAGCACATTCACGTCCAAAATCACACTCTAAATGCACTATACACATACACATTCAAACGTACATGGGTTAAACACCCAAAACCCGAAAAATAGTTTCAGATGTGTTTCAGCCCCAAAAATCCTTCAAAACGTGTAAAAGAGGGGTCCTAGAACTCACCTTAGTAGCCTCTTCAGTTAGAGCTTCGATTTGACCCGCTACACGTCGATTTTGGCTCACGAACCCGCTTGAACCGAACTTTCTCCTTCTTCTTTCTCTCTTCTCTTCTTTGTGGCTGATTTTGCAAGTGTGGGCAGGGGGTAAGGGCTTCCCTCTCCCTTAAATACTACAGTTCAGTCGCCCGAGCTCTCAATGCGACTGAACCTTCAGTCGTCCAAGCTCCATGCGACTGAACACTCCAGTCGTACGACTGAGCTCCAGTCGTGCGGTTGAGGTTCAATCGCATGACTCCCATGCGATTGGACGCTCCAGTCGCATGACACTCCAAATCGAAATTTCCTGGTGTTACATCATTCAAACCTCCCATTATTGATTAAGAATGCTCAGGCTAAGGCACTGCAAGAATAGAACATCAAGTCAGTATCTCTCAGAGGAGCTGATAAATTGTTTCAGGAGAAATCAAATGGGCTTTGTTACTATGAAGATCGGGTATGAATTCTGTTGTTCAGGAATCTTAGGCTTGGTAATGGATGAAGTTCGCAAGTCCCATTATTCAGTACATCTTGGATTTGACAAGATGTACCAAGATCTGAAGGTCAGTTACCGATGGTCTACCATGAAAGTTGAAATGGCCACCTATGTGTGAAAGTGTTTAACCTGTTCTAAAGTCAACATGGAATATAAAAAAATATCAGGTTTACTTCAATAACCAGAGATCCTAATATGGAAATGGGAAAACATCTCTATTGATTTCTTTACTAAGCTACCTCGTTCGCAAGCTAGAAACGATACTATCTTGGTAATAGTGGATCGTTTGACCAAATCAGCATATTTCCTTGCAATTCGTGAGAACTACAAGATGGATAAACTTGCACAGATCCACTCGAAGGAAATTGTGTCTCAGCATGGCATACCACTTTCGATCATCTTTGATCATGATGCGCGATTCACTTCACACTTCTGGCAGTTACTACAGAAATCTCTAGGTACTCGTTTGAATATGAGTATGGCTTATCATTCATAGACAGATGGTCAGACAGAAGGCACGATTCAAACCTAAGAAAATATGCTTAAGGCATGCGTTATAGACTTTGGGAATATCTATGAAACCCATCTACCTTTAGTTGAGTTATCCTACAATAATAGTTATCATACAAGTATGAAGGCTGCACCATTTAAAGCAGTTTCTGGTAGAAAGGGTAGATCACCTCTCAGTTCAACAGAGGTCGTGATAGTCAGGTCCCGAGCTTGTTCATGAAACCATAGAGAAAGTTGTTAAGATTTGTAACCGTATGGCTGCAGCTTGGGATCATTAGGAAAAGCAATACTGATCAAAGGAGAAAGCCTTTGGAATTCTAATGTTCGTGAAAGGGTATTGTTAAAAGTTGCACCTTGGAAATATGTGATATGTTTTGGGAAGCGTGGTAAGTTAAACCTTAGATATGTTGGACTATTTGAGATTGTCAAAATAATCAGTCCAGTAGCTTATCAGTTGGACTTACTTGAGGAACTAGATGGTGTTCATAACATGTTCCATATGTCAAATCTGAAAAGTGCTTAGCCGATGAATCACTTATCGTTCCATTAGAGGAACTGGAGATCGATGAATAACTATGTTTCATTGAGGAGCCGGTAATAATTATGGATCAAGAAGTCAAGGTTTAAAGCATAGTAAGATTCCTATTATACATGTCACATGGAATTCTAAGCATGGACCAGAGTTTACTAGGATCAAGAGGACCAAATGAGGAAAAAGTACCCATAACTGTTCAAAGATTAGACTTCCATTTCCAAAGGTATCATTCTTAAGATATCTTTTCTCTAAATTTTGAGACGAAATTTCCTTCAATAGGGGGATGATGTCGCAACTCTCGCGAAATCCTTATAATTATTTCTTTTGGGTTTGTTTCAGATCTTTGAATCTAGCATTCTTCATTAACCTTGGTACCCTAATTTTCAGGACAAAAGTTCTTTCAATATGGGGATGAAGTGACACCCCAAGTTTTCAGGTTAACCTGATAACCTAAAATTCCATCATTATGCCTTCCGTTATTAAGGTATTACTAATATCACAAATATTAATATATATTATGTAAACTAATGTAATTCATTAAGATAATAATTTTAACTATCTATTAAATCCAATCCATAACCGACCCAACCCCACCATCGAATAACCATCTCTCAGCCCTATCCCTATATCTCTCTCGCACTTGACATCTTTCTCCATCCACACCAAACATTTAAAACCCTAAGTTGTTCTCGTTGTCTCTAGGACCCTCTCACTTCCCTCGGTCTCTATTCTTCTCTCTCTAGTGGCCGAAGACGACATGCAAAGGTTTCCATCCAAGCAACGTCCCGTCATCAACAGCAACCCTCAATGACAATCCTTACGGTATGCCTTGTCTGTTATTTGTTAGGTTATGATTTTGAAATCTCAGGGTTACGGTTTCAGTTTACCTTTTTCGTGGGGCATGGTTATTCATAGTGATGGTGGCTGTGGTGTGCTGACTTGGTTTGTCAGTAGCTTTGGGGGCTTCGGTTCGTGATCATGGGTTGGGGGTGGTATGGAGGATTGCATCATTGTGTTAGGATGGGTGGTTTGTGTGTTTCTTGGGTGGTGTGTTATATGTGGGTTCCGGTATGGTGTATGTTTGTGTCCATTCTGGGTTACACGGTTGTGTGTTAGTGCTTTCTTTTCTATGGTTGTAGTGAGGGTGTTGTTAGGGTGGTCTTAGCTGGTTTTGGTTCAGTCGAGGGTCGTATATGTATAGCAGTGTGGGTGTGTTATATGTTTGGTGCTTGTGTGTGTGTGTTATTGGTTGGTTTTGATTATGAGTTGACTTATGATGGGTTTTAGGTTAATGTTTTGGGTTGTAAGGTGTCATGCATTTATATGTGTACTATATAGTATTTACATATTGTATGTACGTGTGTTATGTTGATGTATTTTTATCATGAGAGTTATGTATTACTTATGTTAAAGAAATGATGTGTACATACTATGTATGTAGTTGTTGCATGTTTGTGTTGTATGTTAGGGGTATCATGATGGAAATATCAATGACTTTCATCATAGCCGAGTCAAGAACATAAAATCGTGCAACTCTAACACTAATAATTTATATTAATGAGACCTTAAATGTGAATTTAGGTTATTCAGAACCCTAATCACTTTGTTTTGTGTTTATCTATCCCTGTGCATGTAGGTGAGTTTATAGGCCACTTCACTACACTCTTTTGAGGGATGAGAAACATGTTCTTTATAAACGATCTTTCATTTGACCAGTATTACTGTATTATCACATGTTTACTAGTGTTGTACCAATTTAAGTTCTCATTTTTAAACCATTAATGAATGTTCTTTACCAAGGTAATTATTAGTAGATCTACTGGGTTTAACAAACCCCACTCGGGCTAGTCGCGCTAGCATGACTGCATATTAAGCATGTGTTTAATTGACCTACTTTCTATTGCTGTGGTCGGGTAACCACAGTCAAGGCATACTTACATTTGTTAGCTTTGGTTGTGAACTTCATATACTATGTAACTTGTTATGTAGACTAGCTATATACTGATATTACTTTGTTTACTGAATCTACTATTTTTGACTTATTACTATTTTACCAAAACCTATGAACTCACCAACCCTATGTTGACACTTTAGCATATTTCTTTCAGGTTTATAAGGTGCACATGATTAGGAGCATTGCATCATTTCATCACATTGCTAGTTTGTTTATTAAACAACTTAAACATTAATTTTCACAAGTTTACATTTATTTGGGTTGCGCGTGTTTTGCACTATTTACAATACTAAATGATTAACTGATTACGCTCCTGCAAATGTTTTCTTGAAGTCATTATTAATTATATTTGGGATTTTCTGATAACATTAAATGCTATGTTTTGTAAGTACAGTCTCGTTTAATGCAACTATCGGCTGAGATCCTCGTATGTCACGCAACCTAACGGTAAAACTCCGTTTGTGAAAATTGAGGGTGTGACAATTTTTATATAGGTTTTGAGTATTATTTATATTTCTACAACCTATTAGCCCCAATATTTCAGTATTTTATAGTTTTGAATTCAGCAATAATAAATAATTTAGTGCTTGTAGATTATTTCGTTAGGACTAATATTAGTAGTGAATTTTTTATATTATTATATCTTTCTTTATATTATATTTAATTATTCTTAAACATATTTTTTTTCACTTATAGCTTTAAAATATAATGAATTTTTGTGATGTTTTTTCCACATTTCAAAGAGTTAGAATTTTATAAATTTTAACTTTCTTTTTATCTGTAACTTTGCTTAATGTTTACCTTACCGTTTTCACCTGGGCTTCTCCACAACTGCTAGCACCTATACGTCCACCCCTTTAGGAAGCACCTCCACGACTGTTACTGTATGTGACTCATTTGGAATTTTCTAATCAATTAGAGATAATACATAAGTTTCAAATTATCTCAAGGTCTATCATGACCTATGTATCCATGCTTGCAACTCAGATAATTGAAATTCATACAAACCACATATTTAATAACATAAACAAATCCTTAGTATCATCAGTTTTCATTTCAAAAGCGATAATATCCCAATCATAATCAAATGTAGAAAGTACTCCAAACTCAAACAAAACATAGTCTTAAAAAGGTTCAAATAAAAAGTATGAAATAGTCAGAATTAAAACTCTAGCAGGCCTTCATCACTTCGTCAAACTCCTCCGACTCAACCCTAGCTCTCACCGTTTTTAGATGAGCTAGTGGGAATATGGGGCAGGTTAAGATAGTCACCCTAAAAACAAGTACATCTGATAATGACTGAATCCTAACCCTGTTTGCAGAGACTCCTCTAGCGGTCATCATTCTCAACGCTCTGATGTTGTTCACCAAAATGGTGCTTAGGGATAACAAGGTACTCAAGGCCGGGCCTCTGGGGCGTACCTTGCAAGTGCAGGTACAGCAGGTGCAGGTGCATCTAGTGTCAGTGCAGCTAGAACAAGCGGTACAGAAGGAACAACATGAGCGGCATGGATAACCAGGGTAGGAGAGGCAATTGGCACAGTAGAAGCAGCTGGTAAGGCTAACACAATAGGGTTTACTAGGTCTTCTTCCCTTAACAATTAAGACATCACTTCTTCATGGTCTGATTCTTTGTCAGATGAGGAGTACTGTGCTGCGGATGATTCTTCTTCTAGCTCCGATTCTAAGTCGGAGGTAATAGCATGGGCCATTGATGGAATGGGGAGATCAGTGGAAGACATTCTAAAAGAAAAAAAGTATAAGTAGTTTTCCACAAGAATATTTAGTCAAATAATAAACATAGTAGTCAACTTAATAATAACACACACGTATAATCAGATGCAAAAAAACCTAATATGCATTCCACATGTAGGTTCTTCGGTTATAGTCTTGGCCAAGTGTCCATCAAATTATTTATAACCCATAGCCCTGATACCAATCTATCACACCCTGCTTACAGCAAAAACAAGAGGATGTAATATGTGGAATCATCATAACATATTGATAGTTAATAGAGATGCATTAAATGAGATAAATCCATGTGTCATGATTCCACCTGACATGAATGGAGACTTATGTTGTAATTAGCCGGTTTGATGATAATCATAGTCAAATAAAGTTTAGAAACTGAATCCTATCACCTTGGACAAGTAAAGGGCATAACACGCCCAAATTAAATAATGTTAAATTGAAAAGCAAATATGTTTTTAGCCAAATCTTGTGAGACTATCTCATATTCCTTAAAAGTCAACTCTAAGGTACATGCTTTATATATCCTCTAGGATTATTGTTACGTGAAAAGTAATATTCAAAAAGGTCAACATATGGTTGGTGAGTTCACATGTTTAAATATAAATACAAAGATGTTCTGATTTAGTTGGTAGGACATATGTGCAAATAGTTATAGCAAGTATTATTGGTTACAGACATGAGTCACATAACTAAGCCTAACGACGTACACATAGAACTTATCGGATCATATTCACCGTAGGTTCTGTTGTGACCATAGTTAACCTAAACTAGTATACTAAAAAACAAGGGTGGGGGTGTCAACCCAATAATACTGTCAATACCTATCTGTTGACTCCAATACTATAGTTAAATACTTATGAAATTAGAAATACACATTACAAGACCGGTGAAGGGGCTCAATGCAACAGTTTCACAGTGTTCAAGAATGATGTATATTGCTCTCAAGTTCTCTTAAAAAGTGTTACAAAGCTTAAATCAAATGACAAGCACTTGAGATACTTTATACTACATCCTACAACAGGCCATACTTTGAAGGCTAGTTGGAAACATTAATCTAGACAACAAGATCAATGTAAAATCAAAAGGCAGATTGCCTTTTGACTAGTGACTATGACATGCCATAGCTCATATCCTTATCTAATACAAGACGGATAAAAGTACAAAAGTAGAAATTTACAAACTCTAAGACCTTAATCTACAGTTGACAAAAGTATGGACTTTTCACCGACTTATGTAAGTAGGTGAGTCTTTAGAGTTGGTAGTGAAAAGTGGTTCAACTTTTGTCAAAAGTAAGTCAGAGAAAGTATGTATTCTCTGTCTTTAGAAGAAATTAGTCTCTTGGCTTCGGAAGACTTTGACTTGATGCTTTGGAAGACTTCATCTTTAGCTTCAGAAGATTGGGTCTTTTGGCTTCGAAACATTTGATACTTATAGAAATTCCTTGAGTTATATTGAATCTTCTAAAGTAACTTTCTAGTATTTCATATGTTCATGCTTAGAGATTTTTGGTTACATCAGCCTCTAAGTGTAATCCTTACAAACTCCCCTTAGGCTGATGCTACCAAAACTGAAGGAGAACTTTGAATCTTGATCCTTATCCGGTGACAATCCTCATCATTATCAAAACCATTCCCTCTATCATCATTTGGTCAGGATTCCTCAGAATTTCAAAGTACCTTCTCATGTCATAGAGATCATGTAGAGGAAGGTCAAGTATGTTTTACCAGAAATACATATCTTTATCCCCTTAATCACTAGTGATATACCATCTGTCTGGGTTGATAGCAAATGCCCGATACGGGATGGGTCTCTCAGCAGCAAGAGGCTCTATAATGAGTGGAGTTAGTTGATTAGCCTCTTCTTGATCACCCTCAGGATTTCTAACTCATCCTGAGGTGCAGAGGTGGATGCATTGGACTTCTTCTTATTCATCGTGTCCCTTTTAATGGCCATCCTTTTCCTCTTTCTATACTTTGACTGAGAAGGCTGGTCTTGAGTACCATATGGTTCTTGTTTGTCATTTTCAGTTGGGTCCTTTTCCTTCATAGTTTTAACGAGAGGGGTTAGGACTCTACTATGGGTCAGAAGATGAAGCTTTCTAAGAGGCAACACTAGCTCCTGGTTAAGTTTTCTTTTTTGGTTCAACCTTAACCTCATCTTTAGGTGCATCCTGACTTGGTGGAGAATGCAAGTCAACTATCTCACCCCTCTTGATCTTATGCTTGATCACTCTAATGTGCTTATCCATAGTGGATAGATACATTAGACCAAGTCTCCTTCTGGAGAACCCATACCACTATAAGAAGCTTATTATCTTTTGTCTGTCAGTAGATTTGTTCTGCTTTGCTCGGATGGTGGCTCTTGACTTTGAAGCCTCTCCCCTCATTTTTCCTCTTAGTAGCTTTTTGTTCTTTTAGTACTTCTTGTTCAACCTGCTTGGGGTATTCAAATTCTATATACTCATAGGACAAGAGAAGTAGGTCTGCTACCTGATAAAGGCCTGTGGCACTCAGGTAGGTTATCATGTTTTGAACTGGGGAGAGGGTAGGAGCTTTGTAAAACTTTTTCTTCTTCTTCTTCTTTCTTCTTTAATTTTAAGGAGCAACTCTACAGCCTTAGCTTCCTTCCTCTCCTTTGACACCTCAATGTCAGCCAGGTCATTTAATTCTTCCAAGAGAGAAGAGATGATTTCATCTATATTATTGTTCCTAGACCTCAGATAGTTCAATCTTATTGCCCATAACTCATCTTCCTGAGTGTTTTGCCTGGGGGTAGCCCTGATTGTAGCTTCAATAAAGCCAGGGTTCTTATTTGAACTCTCTTTCCTTGCCTTACTCTTCCTCTCTCTTTTCTCCTCCTTGATCTCCTTAGAGGTCATCTTCCTTTTCCCTTTGTCAATCACTGGCCTGTGTGACTTAGGGTGGAAAGAGCTTTAGCCTTCATTGCTTAGTGTACTACTTTAGCTCGAGACAGAGAGAGGGTGTGAGACACCTTCACCATCTGATGCCTTACTAAGGGTACTTGGTGCTGAGACAGTTCATGTGTCAAGGTTCATAAGTTCAACTACTGGGCCTTCAACCAAGGTTTCCCCTTCAAAGCTAATCTTAGGGTCCACCTCAGTATCCATTTGACCAACAGTCTTGCCTGCTAGCCTCTGCCTATATAATTTGGATCTTTTTTTGAACTCTTTAAGCACCCTTTTTTGAATCCTCTCAGCCAAACTTTTAGCTTGCCTTTTATTGCTTGGGTTGGCAAGTGGCAGGTCAATTAGAGGAAAGCTCTCATAGTATCTCAGGTTTTAGAAACTAAAGACTTCTTGTTGTCTTTAAGATTTAGAGAGTACCAAGGATATTCTATCAGCATCATACCTCCATCCTACTATTAGATTTTCAATAGGTTAGGATGAGGAAGACATAGCCCTTGGTATGCCTTCCTTAAATAGGCTTTGAATCAAGGCATCCAAATCAATATGGGCCTGAGAAGGCTTTTGAGTATGGACAACTGCAAGTAGGGGTGGTGAGTCCTCTATATCCATACTCTGGGTAGAACTCCCAGCATCTTTGATTATAGGTAGGACTTTCTCCCCCCTTTTTGATAGCATCACCCTATTGCACAGGGGACCTAAGGGGTAGGTCCACCACATCTATAGGTTCTTGTGGACCTAGTTCAGTTAGCCTAATAGGACTCCTAACTAACTTTCCCTTAAGATCGGTGATCTCAAGTTGCTAATCAATGACCGGTCTTTGTAAAGTAACCACCTAAGATTTCAGGTGACTTACCTTTCAAACTAAATAGGTGCATGTTTTGGATAGTTTTTGCACCTTTAGTTGCAGACTCCCCTCATCTTCATCAAAAGAATTATGGGAGGATGAGAAAATAGAAGTAAAGTCTTATTTCTTACCACCAGCTTGGGGTTCTTGGCTGCTTGATTTCCCCTTCAACATGACAGCTTCAAAAGAAGTGTCAATAGGCTGGGTTGCCCTGGTTGAGGTCTTAATAATGTAATCACTTGCAGAAGTGAGAGCCTCTTCCATATGGACTAACTAAACATGTTTAGGAAAGTGCACCTCAGTTAGGGGTGGATGATGTGGGCTAGACATGGGTGATTTAGGAGCACTCATCTTTCCTTGAGCGGGGGAGGAGAAAAGAGACTCATAGTACACACTGAAGCCCATATCCTCAACATCATAGAATTGGAGGTTAGGGATGGGTTGGTTTAAGTCTAAAGTCTAGGGATGGTAGCTTTCCCCTGAAGGATGATCACTTGAGTTTTGAGACTCAGAGTGATGACTTAAGGCTTAGGCAATGAGCCTATCAGGCTGAGCATGAGGAACCCTAAGCACTAATAAAAGAAGTGATGGGAGTGGTCTGCTACTCAGGGGAAGTGGGAGCTCTATGTTCCACTTCCTCCTACATGGGTAGTTGTATGGGCCCTGTCAACATGAGTAGACTGAGCAGGGGTTTGTATGGATTTTCAGGTGTATGTGATGGTTATTTGAGGCTATAAGGGTGGCTTAAAAGTAGAAGGTGTGGGTTTAACATTGATTGGTGCTACTAAGTTGTCACCTTGAGTAATAAGCTCTAACATTTTTGGGACCATGGCTGTCTCTACCCCTGCAAAGACAAAGTTGGTCTTTCTTATGATTTTGAAGATACCGGGCATTATCTATCCTAATTTAAGATTATTACCTTTCACCCTTAACCGTGAGCCTAATTCATAGTTAAAAATGTGTTGAACATATCTAGGAAACATATAGTACTCTAAGGAGTCCAAGTTAGCAAGCAAGTTTGTATAGACAAACTGGGAGTACTTTAACTTGACCCCTATAGAACCATCCCATGGACTATATAGGATAAGTCCTTAGGAATCTGGTCCCATACTTAATGTTTGTTAGATAAAGAGTGGATAACAACATGGAGGAGGTACTTCCATTGAGAGGAAATCTTACCCTTATTGAAGGTTCTAACTGGGTATTCCCTTCATAGTGCATCTGCCAAAATGATCTATTAACAACAAATTTTAGGAAAGAGAGCTCACCTTCATCATCATCCAGCCTTAGATGAGAGTTGATTGTGGCTGGAGTAATTAAAACAGTCCTCCCTTGCATTGTGGCAGCAATGCCTTCTCACCGTCCATGATCATCACTTGGCAGGTCCTACAAAACTCAAGGAGTTATTCTTAATAGAGTGGAGGGTCTATTGTGAGAGCAGTGAGGTAGTTTTCCTGAGAAAGGTAGCGGCAAACATCTAAGAAACCTGGGTCTTTCTCAGATGACAACAGAACAACTTGATTATGTTGCCTGTGAAGTTGCATGGAAAAATCTTATTGGTTTTGGAGTTCAGGGTTGGCCATTTTAGAAAGCTTTAAAGTGAGAAAAACAAAGAACAAAGATGATTTGTGTGAATTTAAGGTTAGAACTTTTGTAGATGAAGAGGAAGGAGAAAAAGGGGAGAACCGTTATTGGGACTTTTATATGGTAGGATTTGACAAAAAAGTTAATGCAAAATGATAAATTTTGAATCCGGATGTCGGTCCCACCTCTGAAAAAGTGCCCAAGAAGGTAGTTTTCTTGAAAGTATAAAATCTTCTGAAGGTAATTTATCCTCAAAATTTTGAGAAAACTTCCAAAGCCAATTTGACTTCAGAAGATATTCCTTACCTTGATAAATTTTACTTTGGAAGAAAAATACTTAGAGTATTTTGCTACCAAGATATATTTGGTTTCAGAAGATATTAAACTTCAAAAGTTTTATTCAAAGGATGAATAAATCTTCCAAGACTTAATTGCTTTTGGAAGAAAATTGTTCTTCAAACATATAAGTACTTAAAACACATTTAAGTTTCAGAATATATATCAGAATTTCTTCTAAAGGTAAATTTATTTGTAAGTAGTTATTAGTTTTGAAGACATAATTTTCTTTCAAAATCAACTTAATGTCTTTCAAAAGAAAACATATCTTATATTTTCAAAATTCTAAACAATATTTTTAAAAAATTTCTTCCAAAGTAAACTGGGTTTATATAGGTGATGATATAGACAACTTAAGACACATATTTTTGAAAAATAATCTTGAAATTTAATTTAAGAAAATATACTCAAAGTTAATCATACCAATAGCTTATATAAGATACTTAAATATTTGTTAATCAAAAGCTATTGTGAATAGATCAGCATATTGTTTATTTGTGTTAACTTTTACTAGTTTTATCAATCCTTTTTCAAAATTCTCTCTTATCAAATGATACCTGATATTGATGTGCTTTGTCTTTGAGTGATGCACGGGATTCTCTATAATATAGCTAGCACTGTTGTTGTTGTTGTCTATGTGGATGAGAGTCTCTTTGAATTTGAATTCATAAATATGATTTTGAATTCAAAGCACTTGAGCATAGTACCTTGCAGCAACAATGTATTCAGCTTCAGCAGTTGATGCAAACACACAGAATTGTATCTTGCATTGCCATATGACTATCCTTCCACCAAGGGATTTACATCCCCTGATGTAGACTTTGCAGTCATGTTGCAGCCACCATAGTCACTATCTGTATACTGAAGTCAAAGTTCTTTGGATACAAAAGGCCTAGTTTGGGAGCTACTGTGAGGTATCTGAGATTTCTCTTAACAGTAACCCGGTATGACATCTTGGGGTTGACTTGATATCTTTTACATATGTGTGTGGGAAACATGATATCAGGCCTGCTGGTTGTAAGGTACATAAGTGACCCAATCATAGCCCTATAGAGATGTTTATCAACACACACCCCCT
>BJCO01408246.1:0-13106 GCA_018326465.1 Flaveria floridana | reverse complement strand
TAAGTCTTGTAACGATTTAATGTGACATGAATTCAACTTATTTGTTATCATCTATGACGTGTTATAACCATTTCCCAAAAATGTAATGTTTCATATATTTTATCTAGGTTGACTTCTAATAATTAACGTTGCTATCTAAATCTTGAGCCCGAACTATCCATTTAAATCAGATAATTATATCAAGTGATTACTCATTTTCGTTATAATTCACGTATTTTTATATAATTAAAGCTCAAACAACACACATGCAATTTATACTTTAATTTCAATGCGTTGCGCGTGCTATTTTACCTTCCACTCGGTTATAAAATCTAACCCACTCGTTTACGCCTTGATTTAATCGCGTTCCCGTTCCGTTGACTGCTCGTTGACCACGTTGACCAAAGCCTTACTTTTCCATCCTAGCACGACCACAACCATTAACAACAACAACCACATGGTCAAGACCACTCCATCACTACTAAAACGCCATTTCAACTACTATTTTCTACAATCATTCTAACCGTCTTTAGGCCATTATCAAAGTGGCCAAACTCGCCACCTAACTTGATAACCCAAACCAACAACCATCACATTCACGACTATTAACCACAACCAATAGCACCAACATCGTTGTCATCACCGGTGCTGTAAAATCCTTACCACCACCGTTGACAGCCACAAACCCACAGCTGACACCATCACCACCGCAACACCATCGCAGCATCGCCACCTGAACCACACCGTTGCCTTACCATCACCATCACAGTCATACCATGGCTGTCTTCATAACAACCGCAACCATAATCATAGGCAATAACCATCAACAGCCTACATCATCACCATTATCGGGCCTTAACATGACCATAACCAACAACTACCATGACCATAGCCTAAAACTATACCATGATAGTCACCAATATCATCACTGCAGTTGCCCTGCACCACCATTGGCCACCAGCACCCAACCTCACGCCGATAACCCTATGACCACCATCCACACCCGACAACCACAACCCCACACATCTGCCATCGCAATGGCCTAACGACCACAACAGTCAAGATCCACAGCCGATACATCACCTTCACCGTCGCCATCAACCACTATCGCTGTTGTAACCCTATCACCGACCTAAATCGAGATTACTACCACCATCAGCGAGGAGTTGTGATTGTTCCCGACCGTAAACCGCCACCCTTAACCGCTACCCTGCACCATAACCATCACAACCACAGTCACGTTCGACAACCTCGACTGAACCACCACCTCCAAATCCGACCTACGACCGTCGCTGCCACTGTGATTCGTACGCAGCTTCACCACCGTGGCAAATCATCGGCATCTTCGAAGTCAAGGTGACAAGAAGGCGTGGAGGAGACACCTCACTCGCCGGTAGCCCGCCCTCGGTGTCGGCGGTCGGTCATCGGAGGTCACAGGGGAGGGGGATGGGGAGCCGCGACTGCCTCTCTCTCTTTCTCTCTTCTTTGCCCTAATTTTTGTTGTGTAAAAACCCTAAAAAGGAGAATAAGTGGTTTATATAGTAGGGTTAAGAGAACGGGTTCGTTAACGGTTTAGTTCACGTCGCGTTTGAAACCGTCTCTTGTAACTTTTAAATTTCATTTCATATTAGTTCTAATTATTAAATGTAATAAATATTTTAAGATTATTTATTTGATCATTTCTAAATTTTTCAGGATAATTAAACGAGATCCAATATGTAAATATCGCGTATTCAACACGTTTATCTGTTTTAAGCGTTTTCCTCGAATGAGCGTTGTTATTACTTTGGTATCATATTATATATATCACACTAAGTATTAAATACTACTTGAACGTTAATTTCCCATGTCATACATGTTAAAACCTTAACTGACGCATTCTCAGGTTTGTCCTAATCGTAACACGGTTCACGTCACGGTCGTGTTTCGGAACGCATGTATTCCGGACAAAGTATCACTCCCCAAATTTAATAGGTTATGATAATAAACAATTATTAGATGAATAATTATGATGTTACGGGGTTCGGTTGACGTATCAGATGTCAGTAAACACCGGTGAAAACCGGTGTTCGCGTTTCATTTACGTATCTCCGATGCTTATGCATGATTGATGAAAAATATTTTAGCAAGCATTATTTACTTTATTGTTAATATAAACAATGCTTATGATGGGATGGAAAGCCATTATAAGAATTTCTGAATGAATTCAGACGTTAGAACGTGTTAGATTGCCGGATTTTACCTGGTATGGGTTCCGACTCTGTTTTTAATTTGGATCTTTGCATAATTATGTCGAATCACATAATAATTCATTGTTTAATGGTTTCTCATTTAATTAGTTCGTAAACATGCATATCGGCCTTAAATGGGCCTTGTTATAAGTTCGGGCCCTTATTGGGCTTATTGGGCCCAAAAGGATAGTTTCGTTTTGCAAGGTTTCTTTGGTAAGCCCAAATCAATCCGGACCTTTATTGGGTCCTATAATACATTAAGCTTTCTAATTGGGCTAGATTTCAGAGGTGTTACACCATGTAGATAAATAGAAATTTCAGGGGAGAATAAACATTAAACTTTAAGTTTTTCAACTTTCGGTTTTTTCAGGTATCCCAGGAATTTGAAAGAAAAGAGTTTGAAGAAGATCAAATGGATCTGTTATGGGATATGCATGGCAAACTCAGCTCAAAGATGAAGTAAACGGTGATTATGTGGCCAAACTAAAAGTTCAAGAGCTCGGTGATAAGGATCATTTCCATAACATCTCGGCCTACACAAAGATACACATCCTTGTCAGAAACTGGTTGAGAGTTTCAAATCTCTGTTCTAATCCTCCTAAAATCCCAAATCTCCATCGCCTGAACCCTGAATTGAGTACCTAGTTAGCAAAAACAAACTGCTTCTAGTTATGCTCTTCAGAAAAGCCTCTATTTTGAGTCACTTGTGACTTAGAATGTACATTAATTAATAATTTCTCATGCTTATCTCCTCTGCTATGTGTGAATATTGACCTGGAGTGGTGGAACTTCTCTGTTATATGTGAGTATAGACCTGAAGTTTCACCAGCATGCTTTGATGATCATCTCCTCTGTTATACGTGAGTATAGACCTGGATCTCTCATCATCTTACCCCAATAATATATCATAATGTTTCTTTGATACAAAAGATCATTGTCAAAAGCTCCACCAATCAAATGATATTGAAGAACATTCACAATGGTACTCAAATGATCATTGTTAATGTTAACATCACTGGTAAATCTTATGCAAAATCAGACAGAGTAAATCATACTCGATAAGCCATGATGACAGGATAAACTCGTTTGTCGAATGTATGTTGGGACCAAGTTGCTAGAGCATCTTTAATTAAAATCAAAAGATGATAATGAAAGCTATTGATTACTCGTTGAAAAGAATAAGGCATGGGTTTAAAAGTACATACATATCAGCAATCCTTCTAGACTACGACTCTTTGGAAAATTACTCAAAAAAATTACATATCCTTTATGGCTATCTTATGGTATTTTATTTTATTTTATTTTATTTTATCTGTTCATCTAATTTTATGTTAAATTCTTAGGTAATTTATTTTTCTATGTTTTGGAATTGTGGGGTGAAAAAGTTGTTTCTCATAAATATTTTTCTAAACATAAAACATATATTAAAAGAAGGGCGAAACTGATGGCGAAACTAAGTTTTGCTGAGCGAAACTATATATTTGCTTGCAATCACGCTCAACTGTGAGCCATTGATCTATACGGGCGAAACTATAGTTTCGCCGATAGTGAAACTAGGTGGTATATAATGCACAGTGTGAGAAGAGTCTCTCACAAGTGCAAATTTACTAAAACCTAGTTTCTCTCTTGGTGATTCTATAAAAAAATCTCATTGTTGATTTCCATTGAAATAAAGTGTTGTTAATAGCTTAGGTTAGTGTTTCGAAGCATGTACTCAACATCAATCGGTTTTAAAATGGCTAAAAGTCAAGGTGAAATTGTTTCGCTGTGTTCGAAAGGTTGCAGTTTCGTTCAGCGAAACTGCGAGCTAGAGTAGCGAAACTAAACGAAAGTTCAATGTTCCGAGCGAAACTGTTATCTTGTGCTGTCCAAGCACAATTGATAGTTTTTGCTAGGAAGATCTCAGTGAAACTATAGATTCGCTTGGTATAGAATTTTGTGTCTGAGCTTAAGCGAAACTATTAGCGAAACTACAATTTCTCTTAGGCGAAAATACAAAATTAGTTATCAGTAAAACTATTAATAACTAGAACACATAATTCAGTGCCTAAGACTCAGTGAATCTATGCCTAAGTCTTAGCAAATCTATTGCTTGGCTGCAGTGAAACTAACAATTTCGCCGCAACAAATTTCAGTTTCGCCATCAGCGAAACTAGTCAAAATTTGAAATTTTATGTTGTTTTTTCTTGTATAATTGATTTGTTTATTTATGTATATACATTCATAACTAACCCACTTCTGTTTCCATTTTAGTAAGTATGGCCTATTTAAAGTTTGATGACAAGTACAACATAGTGGCACTGTTGGATGATGGGAATCCAAAAGCGGTGGGATTCAGAGACTGCATTAGATGGCTAAGGCAATCTTCCATATGCTAAGCCATTTCACATATGCCTACTATTTATGATCTACATGTGAGAGATTTCTGGAGATCTGCAGAGTATGATATAGGATCAGTTCCAAATCAGATAGTTGCCAGAGTTACAAGACATGACATGGTTATTATAGTGGAAACCATAGTAAGAGTGCTAAGATTGGAGGATGACTGTGGACTAGAGGTTGTGTTATTTGATGCACAAGTTCTTGAGGCATTCATGAGTATTGGATATGAAGGGCCTCCATTTCGATCTAAGAAGGAAATCAAGAAGTCTCTTCTATCAAAGGAATGGAGATACATTGCCCACATCTTTATCATGTGTCTGGATCATAGGAAGGGAGGTTTTGATGGGCTGAATATACACTAGGCAAGGGCAATGATTATATTCTACAAAGGTCAAAAGGCCAATATAGCCAAACTAATCTTAGACTGCATGACTGAGAACATGTTATCCTTGAATAAAGACAAATGGCTATTGTACCCAAGGTTTGTCCAAATGTTGATAGATGATTTGATTCCCAACATGCCAAGACAAGGAGAAATCAAGAGGATGGCACAGATGAACACAAGGATTTTGCTGACTGCTCATCTATTAGACATGATTTTAGCGGGAAGATAACTCATTTATAGGAGAACATGTATCCAGCGGAGAGATGGAACTATATTAGAAGGTTGTTTGAGAATGAAAATAAGAATGCTGAGGTGAACAAACTAAAAGCAGTTGCCGTCCTGCCTAATCAGATGACTCAGGATGAGCTTGATGATTTAACAGACATATCCAAGTATTCATTTCTAAGAGTGGGAACTTCATCAAAGGCAGGAGAGGGCCCAAGTGGTGCTGCTGATATAGATGCTAAGGTTGGGGGAAACAATTATGGTTGCAGTGGTGCAGGAGGTTCTATTGAGGAAACTAAGGTTGTGAAGGATGCTGATGTAGAAGGTTCAAAAGGAAAGGAGACTGAAATTGAACAGGCTAGATTCATTGACTTGAGATTGGACCTTGACACTGATCTGACTATAGAAGAGGTGATAGCAGGTGAAGGAGAGAGAAGCAAATAGAAGGGGGAGGAGATGAGATTGCAGGATGAAGCTAAGGAAGAAGATGAACAACTGATTGATTATGACTATGAGCCCGAATTTTACAAGGTTGATGCACGCCCAACAACTTATATGGCTCAGAGAGGATCAATTGAAGGTGATATGATAGAGATTGCTCAGGAAGACTGGTTTAATAAGGAAAAGGAGCCTGAAGTGCTAACTCCTTTGTTCCAAAACATTCAAGAGCCAAGCAAGAAAGAGGTAGATAAGAAGATAATCAGTGGGAAGTACAACGCCGACCTTAAGTTATTCATGATCAAAAGGCGAGGAGGAAAGATCTACTACCTGAACAAAAGGAAGGCTTTTAAAACCTTTCCTAGGTAGGATCTAAGGAGATTGGCTGAGATTACTCTTATAGACGCTAATATGAGTGAGAGGGCGATGTTGCTAGAGAAGGAGATTAAGAAGGGCTTAGATGACAACTTTTAAGTGTTTGGATATATGAATCTGAAGAGAAGGAGATCAAAGAAAGAGTTGGATTGGACCACTGGCAAGGGCAACATTGTGTTAAAGTTGAAGCCTGCCAAAATAGTGAACAGAGTTAGAGTGCCCAATCCACTTCCCCCGATCCTGCAAGACTTTGTGAAATGGTTTTATGACAACAACATTATGGAAGCAGTGATCAGGTTAAAGGGTGAACAAGCGATCAGACTATTTGATCTGATGGAAGTCTTTCTGTTTGGTAATGAAGACTTGAAGGTGTTATGTGAATATCACATAAAGGCTGGAGCTAGAGCTGAAACAAGAACCAAAGCTAGCTTGTTTATGAGGTTGGTTAACAAAGCTCATGGCGTGAGAGAAGAAGTCAGGGAGCTAACTAAGAAAGTTATTCAAGCTGACGAGGACATGATGGATATGCAAGATCTTGCAAAGCAATTACTTTAAGCAAGTGCACATGCAGAAGAAGAAAATGTAGCTGGAGCTGAACAAGAAACAATAGAGAAAGCTAGAGTAGATAATCAAGATCTAGATTGAGCCGGTGAGGTCCAACCTAGGGGGAGTATTGAAGATCAAGAGTAGGTTGGACTCACCATAGTTGTTAGGTTAATTTTGTTATATATGTAATAGGTTTAAGGTTAGTTTATTTCTATTATGTAATTTTGTAGGTTGTTTTGTGTTTAGAATAGTTTCTCTGACCCAGGGAAACTATGAGCGAAACTATAGTTTCGCTCGTAGTCAGCTGACTTAGGTCACCTGGCGAAACTGTGTTTCGCAGCCGGGTGAAACTAAGCCCTTGTCAAGACAGTTTTGCTATCTAGCAAAACTGTCAGTGAAACTACAAACTACCTATAAATTGTAATGATCAAACTTTATGTGTAAGTTTTTGCACAACCCTAATACGAAATATTCATCTTTGCAATTCTGTTCTTATTTACTTTGTGGCTGGAAATCACTTTGTTAATCATCTTTGAGCGTTATTTTGTTCTTATGATCACGGTTTTTGTTATCATTGTTATTCTTTTGAAAATCATTATTTAGATTGTTGTTTGAGTGTAACCTCAATGGGATTTGTGAGTGTTATTCATCATTTGCATTGTTATTCGATCATGTTGGACCAACACTTCATCATATTGGTCTGATGCTGAATGGTATCCATCTTGATTTTATGCTTCAGCAGATGTAGGTTGAACTTCCGTAGGTGTTACAAGAACATCTCCGGATGTAGGTTGTGCTTCTAGTGATGCTGTTAATGGACTTGGACTTTATACTGATGGATTTGGAACTTCAGTTGATGGAACTATTGATCTCCGGATGTAGATTGAGTATCTATGGATGATGGATCTCTTGCTGATGCATTGGTCACATCTCCGGATAAAGTATAAACATCTGCGGAGGCAGAGTTAACAGCTGCTGATACTTTTTTCACTTCTTTAGAGGTTGAAATTTTATTTTCATTAGACTGTCCATTTCTTGATTATGGCAAAGGGCCATGATCTGCAACACTTGAAGTGTGTGAATGATGTCTTGGTGGATCAACAATTAGTGTCATTTCACTCATTGCTTGAGGTATATAAGGATAACATGTATCCGTAGAACCTGCAATATTCAAATAACCAGAGTTAAATGAATTTGTGAAAGCATCTATGTCAAACAACCATGACGAACCTATTACTGATTTTGTAAATGAGGTTTATCAAAAGATAAATTAGGTGTTTCTTCTATAATGTTTTTTTGTGGAATATAAACTCCATATGATTTGGATGTTAATGAATAACCAACAAAGAAACCATCATAGGATTTTTCTAAGAACTTTTCTAATTGTTCCTTGGTGTTTAACACAGACACATGACACCCAAAAGCTCTAAGATATCCTATAAAAGGTTTTCTTTTAAATAAAATCTCATAAGGTGTTTTGTTGTGTTGTTTAACAATTAATGTTCTGTTTTGAACAGTGCAAGCTGTATTCACTACTTCAGCCCAAAAGGTAATAGGCAGATATGAATCAGCTAGCATTGTTCAGTTGCTTCAATGAGAGTTTTGTTTATTCTCTTAGCAACTCCATTTTGTTATGAAGTTCTTGGTGCACTTAACTGTCTTGTTATGCCTTTGTTCCTACAAAAGGTATCTAAAACACAGTTACAAATTCAAACCCATTATCACTTATTAAAATTTTGATTTTTAAATCAAGTTAATTTTCAATTTTAGTGATGAACTCCATTAGTGTTTTTGATGTTTCACTTTTATGTTTTAAGAAAAATTCCCATGTGAATCTAGTGAAATCATCAATAATCACCAAACAATATTGCCTCTTACCAACGCTCATCACATTGGTTGGACTAAAGAGATCCATGTGAAGCAATTTGAGTGGTGTTGTATTTCTGTTAATTGTTTTGGACTTATGAGACACCTTATGTTGTTTTCCTTTGTAACATAAAGAACAATGAGTAAAGCATTGAAGTTCTTTCTTACGAAGGCCAATGACTAACTCATTTTTGGCCAGCCTGTTCATGTTCTTCTATTAGAATGAACCAGACTTTTATGTCATAGTTGAGATTCATCTTCTGATGACTTAGAAATCAGGCATGTTTCATTTGATGTTAGAGAGGTGTTGCTCATGTCCAAAACATATGTGTTTCCTTTTCTTTTTGCTTTAATAAGAATGTAATCTTCTGGGATTTGCAAACCTAGTTTAAGAATATAACAACAAGTGTTATCAAATAAAGTGGTATAGTTTTGATCACAAATTTAAGAAACACTGACTAAATTATATTGTAAGTTTTCACATAAATTTACTTTCTCAAACTTGAGCACACCATTAGTTAGTATTCCTTCACTTATAATTTTACCTCCCTTCTTATCTCCACCAAATGCTACATAAGAAGAATTTTTATGTTTGAAGTCATGGATGAGAGAACAATTTCCTGTCATATGCCTAGAACAGCCACTGTCAACATACCACTTGTTGTCAGCCCTCCAAGGTTGTTCCTACATATATAATGAAATCAATCAGTCCTTGCAACCCAAGCCTGAATGACTTTGGGCTTACCATTGGTGTCTACTATTGTTACACCCTCATGAATAAGTCTTGAGGTTATCAGTTTAATTGATTCATTATGTGTTGATTTTTATGGTGGTGAGGATGATTCTGTTGGAGATTGACTTGAGACATTTTTAACTTGTTTCTCAGTCTCTTCTTCTTGCACCTTCTCTTTCTTTTTCTTCTTATTTTTCTTTGGTGAAGATCCTTTGTTAAAGAAGGTTTCAACATCAGTGACATCCGGTAATTTTCCGTTACCAAACTCCGTTAGTTTTGTTAAGTCTTGCATACACATGTCGTGAGCACACACTAGTTGTCGTTGAACATTGGTGACTTAATAATAAAAATCTATGATAAACAATGATAATCTAATTAATAATGTTGATTATTAGTTGTGATTATGTGATTTATGAATTTACAGATTTTAAATATTTATTTTGTAGATTTTACGCGATAACGTAACTATGTGTTGTATGTATATTTTATGTGTTGTGTGACTTATTGTAAATGTTTATGATTATGATTATTGATTAATAATACTTGTGTTTTGTAGTTAAAAATTATTTAGAAGTGTTAGAAAGGTTAGTTTTTATAAAACACAAATAAAAGGGTTAATCTTGTAAATGGTCATTAAACTAAACTTACCAAAATTGCAACCCTAAACCCTCCCCAAACCCCCCATTCAGCTGCAAACCATCCCCACACCCTCATTCTTTGCGAAATCAAGTTATTGGGCCAAGTACAAATCGAATTCCAGTGTTGATCAAGTGTTACAAGTGGATTCCAAGTGTTAATCACCATCTAAACTCATCTAAAGGTAAATATTGTGTTATTTTGGTGAATTTTGTGTTCTTGAGGAAACCTAATCCGAAAACTATGATGATGATATGAAATTGATAGTTATTCCATGTTAGTATTATTGTATTGATGCTAGATTAGGTATCAATTTCATGTTTTGTTATGGATTTTGATGTTCTAGTCAAATTAGGTCAAACTATAAACTTGATTTGGGGAAATTTCATGATTGATCAAATTGATGTTGTTTGATAATTGTATAATACTAATTAGATAATATGGATGCTAGATTACATTGATGGTGAAAGAAATTGATGAATTTGAGGTGTTGTTCATAGGTTACTAATAATAGTAACTTTATTTTGCTTAGAATGTTGAATTATTGATAAATTGATGTTATGGATGTGTTTATAATGATGATTAGATGTTAGATTGTTGTTATAAACATTGGGAATTTAATAACACATGTTATAGTTCACACATTACTAAAGATAGTAACTTTTTGGGTATGAAATTTATGAATCATGTTAATTAGGTGTTGTAGATCATGTCTGGTTATGTTATGAACTTGATTAGGTATGAAATTGATGAAATTGTGGTTGTTATGGATGATAGATCACTTTTGGGTATTACTTTACCAAAAGGGAAACTTTATTTTTGATGAACTTTGGATATGATGATTTGGACTTGTTCTTGATGCTAAGATCATGCTAGAGTGTTATTTGAAGATGTCTAATGAGATAGAATGTGTTAATGGAGTGTTTGATGGATTTGGGGAAGTACTTTCCAAAAGAGGACACTTTATTTGTACAAATTCTTACATATGAGGAATTTATCAAGTTTGGGACATAGGAATCATGCTAGTATGTTCATGGGTGAATGCTATTGTGATTGAATTTATTGTTTGGATAGTATGAATGATTAATTGGTTAATTATCTGTTTTGGCCTGTTTATGAGAATCCATAGTTGTAGGTCATCTGAATATGTCATGCATGATTTGATTGTTGTATGATCCACTAGTTGTGTTATAGTTACACTGAGCATGCTAGTTGTTAGGGACGTGCATGACTTGTATGATATTTGGTAGTATGATGATCTAAGTAATACACCTGGGTAATGTAGCATCACATGTGATCCATTTGAATGTTAACCATGTATGAGGTATGACTATGTTTGCTTAAATGGTTTACAACATATAATCTCACCAACGGGTCAAACGGGTCAACTGGGTCAAACATGTCTGTTCTTCTGAAACCTTGAGTCTTTGGTTGTAGTGTAGTTAGGGTTCCACATATTCTCTGATTACATGTACTCATGTACTTAGGTGATCTAGGTAACCTCTGAAGGTTTTCTATCCACTCTTTCTTCAAAGTAAACTCTAAGTATTCATTACGCATATCAGGAGAGTTCATGCCCCACTCTTTGTTTAATCTCTTTTGGGGGAGATAGCATACTGGTAATTTCACAAACGTTTTATATATTTAAGTTGTGTATAATATTAATATAGGGTTGTTTACTATGGAAAAGTCCTCACACTTTCGAGTTATTAATATTGAATAGTGGGGAAACTTGGGTAGTACTGCTGGGTCTAACGAGCCCCGCCTGTGTGACTCGAGGTCAAACGGGTGCAATTTGTCCTATGCACATTGTCACGACCTGGTAAGTCGTGACAGGAGGCAAAAACTTATCACAGTCAGCTTCAATTGTGAAATGCTATGAATTAATATTTATTGTTAATAGACTAGCTATCTGTTACAATACACTGCTTATATATCACAACTGTTAAACTGTTTATATTTGAACACCAACTCTTGAACTCACCAACCATCGTGTTGACATTTTTAGTATGCTATTCTCAGGTCGATAACTCAGCTTGCTAGTAGGAGCACAACACGGCTCCAGCATGCATCCTAAGGCTTTATTTTATAGACATATTTGCTTGTCTTTTAATTATGGGTTTTAAACATTTGGATGGTGCGTGTTTTGCCATATTATGCATTTTTCTACTTTGGGTTTGTCATGTCTACAAAACGCTTCCGCATGGTTTTAAAGTTTGAACTTTGGTTTGTTTTATTTTAAACATGACATATAGAGTCGTTCTGAGTAACTATTGACTGTGATCCTGGTTTGTTCACACGCCTCGCGGTAAAATTCCACACGTGGATTTTGAGGGTGTGACAGATTGGTATCAGAGCCATTGGTTATAGGGAACTAGGTTGCATACACAGTACACTATAACCGCACACAGTTAGTTAGTTACTTGTTTATTATTCCTCTGCTGTATACACATTGGCATACACATCATACTCTCTGCAGCATGGCATCATGATCAAGAGCTCCGGGTAAGCGACCGGTACCACCTACACGATCCGAGTCCCCACCTCCCGCACCTGTACCCGACAATAGACGTGACAGGCTCCGTTTAGCCTATCCTCGAGGGGAGATTGACTAGGACCAACCTTTTGCTTTAATGGAGCGTGACCCCCCACTAGACTGGAGTTTTTACCCCGAGTTCGTAGACCACATCATGTATAGGGAGCGTGTACCTGTACCGAGGCCTAGGACTAGGAATAACACTAATCAGCAAATTCCCTCACTCCCACGGATGGTGCAGTCCAATAAGCAAGTGATTGCTGCACTGGATACTGAGCAGCAATGAGTCAGGAGACTCACTAGTGACATTTGTACACTGCAGCACGAGGTGTACAAACTACGACATCAACTGGATGCACTTGAGGAACGTCACAGGAAGATCCTAGATGGGTGTCACTATAGGGAGGATGGTTATCTAGCAATTAGAGGATGCATGACTGCTCGGGAACAGCGGGATGAAGTAGCCGACAATAGAATTGCTACCTTAGAAGCCCAATTGAGGGCGCTTCAGATCGCCATAGCTCCTGCTCCTGCAGAGGACCCTGTGGATGAGGATCCTGAGGAGGCCCCTGAGGAGGAGGAGGAACCCAAGGAGGAACCCGAGGAGGAGGAACCGGAGGGGATGGAAGGTGACAACGATGGGTCGGATGTCGTCGATTGATTTTCTTTATATGACTTGGACTATGTAGTGTTTCTTTCTTTTGAAACCTATGTGGGAAGGGTTGTTTCCCCACCCGAACGACAAACTTAAATTTTGACATTGGTGAATACATT
>BJCO01408065.1:0-10768 GCA_018326465.1 Flaveria floridana | reverse complement strand
TGAGAAAAAAGCAAAAGAAGACTAACAAGAAGCAACAACAACCTTTTGAAGATGTCAAAACTATCAAAAACGCCCAATGGTCATGCCTTTTGTTAATACATGATCTCACTTTTGGAACAACAACAGCCTTTTGAAATTATTATATAAGCAATGATATCCTTTCAGTGTAATCTACTTTTGCATGTAGCTAACAAACGCAATTTCGAACCTGATACAAAAAAAGATTATATCGCGCAACGCGCGATTTGGCTCCCACCTAGTTATGACTAAACTTGCATTTTATGAACAGTAATTCTGTACCAACGGTCATTTAAAAAAATGACCTTTTGAAGTTTACCAATATAATGAATCCGTTACCCAAAAAACTTATATAAATATAAAATGATTTTAGACCATTATAAAAAAAACTTATATAAATATAAAATGATTTTAAACCATTATTTTAATATACTCAATAGTCTTAATCCATCAAGTTATCACACAATAAGCCAATACCCTTAACTACAAAACTCAATTTTTATTATACAATAGACCAATACCCATAACCCATTAAACGAAAACACTAAAAACTTTAATCATTAACCATTGGAGTGGTGGACCAAAACGTCATAGACTCACATGTCAACAGGGAGCGATGTAGCACGCCCATCAGTCTAAATTGTATGTCTTTGTGATGAAAAAAATCGATCAACAAATCGGCAAGCAATTAGCAATGGTAATGTTTATCTGATTGTTTAATTTGATTGTTTTAATAATTCGCAACATCAGATGTTGAAAGATACTTTTCAACAATAAAGTATATGAAGCCGATTTGCACAACCAGATTAGAATGAGAATTTAAATAATTCTTGCATCTGTTATATTAAAAAAGATTTGCTTTAAAATGTTTCACTATAATGAATATATTTCAAAGCATGAAAACTCGTAGATAATAAATTTAAAAATATTTTATTTATCTCGCGTAATTTTATGACTATTAAAGTAATTTCATTATGTTATTTTGATATTAAACTTGACTTAATGTTTTAAGTCGTAACCTTACCCGAATTGACCCGACTCGAATCGTACCTAAAGAGTTTATTTACTATAGGCAATGGACACTCAATAAATAATCCGACGCTCATAAAAATAATTTCTAGATCCGTCACTGAATATTAGTATTATGCTTTTTAATTCTATAAACTGAAATGAAAAACCATCTGTTCCAGTGTTCTTAATTCCTGCAACAACCATCTATAAGCATTAAGCAGCTTGCAGAACCTAGGTCCAACAATCTCCATGGCCTCAGCTCAACTTCATATTTTACTTCATCAATGTCTATTGTGATCCCTCTGCTCAGATTAAACTTACTAATTTGGGATTAGGCAAAGATAACTAGCATGAAATAAGTTTACTATATACAATGTCAAAGAAACATTCAAATTCAACCTAGATGACTGGATTCTAAACATCAAGAACCAAATTATATACACACAAGAACATGATATCCAATTCAGAGTGAAACTAATGTTACCAGATTAGCATATGGGAGTAAACCTTAGCGCAACCTTCTCCCTCTCACCATCAGAAACTCCATCAGCCATTATCCTAATCACCTTCTTAAACGCAAAGTGCAAGCAATTCGACAAAACAATCCAACAAAGCACCTCATACACAAAATCAAAAGCCGGATCCGACGCCGGTAACGATTCATCAAACCTAAATCCATCAAAACCACCGCCACCGCCGCCGCCGCCACCGCCGCCGCCGCCGCCGAAGGGACCATCGCCACCGTCGAAGAAGCCGCCACCGTCCTCATCGACAAAGGTGTCGCCGCCGTAGGTCTTCGAGCTTCTTTTGACGCGAGAACGTTTTCTAGCAAGCTTCTTCGGTGCTGTTCGAGGTTTGATTGTCGGTGGGGCTATGGCGTCGATTGGGGACATTAGGGCGTTGATTTGGAGGTGATCGTGTGATGAAAAGTGGCGATCGGTGACGGAATTGTTTGCCCCTGAGGCTAATCCGTTGGCGTATTTGGTGGCGATTGTTGTTAGGGTGTCGAAGATCAGCGAGATTTCCATTGATGTGTTTGGTGAATTGGGGGTGTGGGGAAATCGAAATTTGGGAGAAGATATTGATATTCGAATCGGTGGCGTGAGGATAGAGATGAGTTGAAAGTCAAAATTGGTTCCCACCGTTCAATTCAGATTCCAATTTTCAGCTGTTGAAATCAAGGGGATGTTTGGGTGAAAAGCCAAATTTTTGAGGAGTAAAATGAGAGAAACACCAAGTTATAATTTATAAGTTATAAGTTGTTTTCAAAAACGATTCCAAACATGCATCAAGTATTTTAGAAGATGATCAAGCAATCTAGCTTATTAATCTAACATTTTTTTTCTTTTAACGACAAATGTGCGACACTGATTCGGAAAATATGTGTTATTTTAGTCGACTCATCTACTCGTTTTTCAGGCAGGATAACACTCACAACCCCCTAAAAAACACAATCCTGAAAAAACACACTGACTCAACATCTGAGTACTTTTGCTTAAATTGAGAGCTCAAATTGAGACTTGAAATCATAAACTTCTAATATTTACCTTTCATGATTACCTTATCTAACTTTTTTTAGCGTCGATTAGGCATTCATCTACTTATGTTTTTAAACTAAATCAATAGGATAAATTGTTACTTTTGACTCGAACGTGCAATTTTGAGTTGTGATGATAATACTATTTAGCGCTACACACCTCCCGCACTATTAATCTAACAAATGGTGATTGAAACAAATAATCAATTTAGGGATTTAATGAGTACTGCATTAAATGTGTAATTTCAAACATGACATGAAAACTTTACACAAACTTAACCCGAGGTTGGTGAGTTTGGTGAGTTTGGTTTATTCTAGACAAGCTTCAATCAATTTTAGATTGATTGTGTTGACGCTTTTACTAAGATTGATCGTGATGACGCTTTAAAGTCTAATTTGTGAAACCTGATCATTTAAATATTGGCCCAATTTTTGATTCTTCGTTTTAATCCACAGAAGCGTTGGACCCGACCCGACCCGACCCGGAGAGACCAAAGCATACGCAAAGATCGGGACTCATCCAACATCCACTCTACACCATGACACCAACGTGCAAATTAAGTGCTCCGGAACACAATCAGAATCACTTTCCGTAGTGATCTGACCCCAAACGTACAACAAAAACATGCATTCAAATCAATGCACACACATCACACATCACATCACACATGATAATATTAATATATATTCTATCAGATCATGACCACCTCCTTCTTATGATCGGATCCGCGTGATACAATTAATGGCATCGGAGCAATTCATGCGTGATGGAGGAGGCGGCCCTCGTTACGTGCAAATGCAATCGGAGCCTGCGACGATGTCGTCCTTCTTCTCCCTTCACAACCCACCTGAGGCCTGTCGTATATTCGACGAGCTGCCAAAGGCTACAATCGTTGAAGTTTCGCGTAATGACTCCGGTGATATCATCAGCCCCGTGCTTCTTTCCTACACCATCGACTTCCAATACAAACAGGTGCTTCATCACTTGATCATGATTGTAATCACCTTTATATATTATCGTTCCAAATCCCCAATAATGCATCGTGTTAATTAATCGATTTTCGTTCATTTTATTTAGAGATTCTTAGCTTTTTGATGATTAAATTCATGCATGAATGTTTCTGTTTTGGTCTGTGGATCTTATTATCTTAATACTTAGAGAGATTTGTAACGTTTTTATATATGATTAACTAGTTTTTTTTTTTTAATTCTGTGTATACTTATGGCAGTTTAAGTGGCAACTAGTGAAGAAGGCTTCACATGTATTTTATCTGCACTTTGCATTGAAAAAACGCGCGTTTATCGAAGAAATTCATGAGAAACAAGAACAGGTGAGTTTGTGTTTATGTTATTTTCAGATGTCAGTACATTCAAGTTGTCGGAAACTGTTAAATTTTAACTTATTGGTGGTGTTTCTCTTGAAGGTTAAAGAGTGGCTCCATAACATAGGGTTCATGGATCATGCAGCAGTTGTGCATGATGATGATGATGATGAGCCTGATGATGACGGCACGCCCACACACAACGAAGAAAGTGTTAGAAACAGGTGATTGCTGAATGTCTTGATTTTTCAAGATTGGTGGGAGTGATGGATGATAATTTGTAATTTCTTGCTATAATGATTATAGTTCTTACAGGTGGTTTTTTGTTCAGAGATGTTCCGTCGAGAGCAGCATTGCCGATGATTAGACCGCCACTTGGCAGGCAACATTCCATGTCAGACCGCGCCAAGACAGCAATGCAGGGGTATTTGAATCATTTTCTTGGCAATCTGGATATTGCAAATTCTAGAGAGGTAATATTCTACCTGAAATGATGAGCATTTGGTTAAAATCTTGTTGCTTACGCGTGAAAATGTTAATCGCAGGTTTGCAGGTTTATGGAGGCTTCTAAGTTATCTTTTTGTCCCGAATATGGGTCTAAACATAAAGAGGAATACGTGTTGGTGAAACATTTACCACAAATCCCAACAAATGATGACAGTAGACTATGTTCTGTTTGTCATTGGTTCAATTGTTGTAATGACAACTGGCAACAGGTATCAATGCTCTTAGTTGCTGACATGGGTCTGATTGGCTGATGTGGCGGCTGACATGGCTTTTCTTGTCTGCAGGTTTGGGCTGTTCTGAAACCGGGTTTTTTGGTATTGTTAAAAGATCCATTTGACAAGGAGCCGTTAGATATTATTGTATTTGATGTTCTACCTTCACCACATGGGACTGGAGAAGGTCAGGTGTCATTAGCAAATGAAATAAATGATCGTAACCCCTTACGCCATTCATTTGAGGCAAGTATAACATGAACTTTTGTTATAAGCTAGTATGGTGATACCTACCATTATTAACCAAACTGACATTAGGTGTCAAGTGGAAACAGAAGAATAATGATAAGAAGTAGAACTAAAGCTAAAGCAAGAACATGGGTTTCTGCGATTAATGATGTTGGGCTTCGGCCACCTGAGGGTTGGTGCCACCCTCACCGGTTTGGGTCATTTGCCCCACCTCGTGGGCTGACTGACGATGATAGTCAGGCTCAGTGGTTCGTTGATGGTCGTGCAGCCTTTGATGCAATTGCTTTAGCAATTGAAGATGCCAAATCAGAGGTTTTTAATCAAAGTTAAATACATGTTTCTGATTACTGTAATCAGTTCAAAAGACTGTTAGTTGATTGTTGGTTTCATGCAGATATTTATGTGCGGGTGGTGGCTGTGCCCTGATCTTTATTTGCGACGCCCTTTTCAGTCCAATGCGTCTTCTCGCCTTGATAGTTTACTGGAGGCAAAAGCCAAGCAAGGGGTTCAGGTATGATGCCACATCAGCTTTTTGTAGTTGATCTATGTGCCACATCAGAAAAAGACCTATAGAACCAGTTACCAGTTAAAATTTACTATGCATGCTTATAATAAGACTAAAAGCTATGGGACTGTTTTTAATGTTTTTTATGGTATATGTCCTCTGTTAATGCAGATTTATATTCTGATGTACAAAGAGCTTGCTCTTGCCCTTAAAATTAATAGCTTTTACAGTAAGAAAAAGCTAGCCGCACTTCACGAGAACATCAGAGTTTTGCGTCATCCTGACCATTTCTCTAGTGGCGTCTATCTATGGTAAGCATTCTACATTTCATGTTCTTGTTCCTGCTGATCTTTAAAACTAATTATTCTACTTATGCTTAAAAAATACAGGTCCCATCATGAGAAACTCGTCATTGTTGATTATGAGGTCTGCTTTATTGGTGGACTAGATCTTTGCTTTGGTCGTTATGACTCGTATGAGCATAAAGTGGGTGATCATCCACCTATGATATGGCCCGGAAAAGATTATTACAATCCCAGGTAACTTTATTTTTGTTATTTGGATATGGGCCAGTTAAGAAGTTATGGTATAATATCCCAACTTTACAGGGAATCAGAACCTAATTCCTGGGAAGATACTCTAAAAGACGAGTTGAAACGTGAAAAATACCCTCGTATGCCATGGCATGATGTCCATTGCGCGTTATGGGGTCCACCATGTCGTGATATCGCTCGCCATTTTGTTCAGCGTTGGAATTATGCCAAGGTTTCTTCTTCTACTTCTTTCATTAAAGTAACAATTTAAGGTCAAAACGTTTCATTTATTTTCATGATCTGATTTTTGTTGTAATTATATTTAATTTAGAGAAGTAAAGCTCCCAATGAGCAAACAATTCCACTACTTATGCCTCATCAACACATGGTTATCCCACATTACATGGGTAACAGTAAAGAACAAGATGGAAAAACTGAAAACATTGATGTACCACAAGCAATGAACAGACAGGATTCTTTACCTTCTTTTTCTGCCTTTCAAGACATCCCATTGTTAATCCCTCAAGAAGCTGATGGGCTAGAAACCAGTAGTGGACATCCGAAACATAATGGGGCGAGTAAAGCCCACAATGCTCATGGTCAGTCCAGCAAGCCGCCGCGGTCTCCATTTTCTTTTAGAAAATCAAAATTTGAACCTTTAGCTTCTGACATGCCAATGAGAGGGTTTGTTGATGAGCAAGGGAAGTCCAATGTAACAACTGTGCACCCTACCATGAAATCAAGTGATAAAGAGTGGTGGGAGACTCAAGACCGAGGTAACCTAGTTGTTTCATCCGATGAAACAGGACAGGTTGGTCCTCGTGTTACATGTCGCTGCCAGGTCAACTTTAATTAAAACACCAACTTTTTATACATTAACATTTGCATACTATTGATGTTTTCTCAAGTTTTATAATTATTATTATTCTGTATAGGTTATAAGGAGTGTGAGTTTATGGTCAGCGGGAACAAGTCAAGTTGAAGAAAGCATTCACAATGCATATTGTGCCCTTATTGAGAAAGCAGAACACTTGGTTTACATTGAGGTATGCCATGAACTCAAAAATTATGGAACTTGTTACATCTTTTTAATATTCTGACTTCTGTAGACGTGTTATTTACTTTTTTCTTTTGTATGCAGAACCAATTTTTCATCTCAGGTCTTTCTGGAGATGAGATCATACGAAATCGTGTGTTGGACTCTTTGTACAAACGTATTATAGTGGCGCATAACGAGAATCAGTGTTTCAGGGTTATTATTGTTATACCATTATTACCTGGGTTCCAAGGTGGACTAGATGATGGTGGTGCAGCATCTGTAAGAGCTATTATGCATTGGCAGTATAGAACAATATCAAGAGGACCCAATTCTATATTGCATAATCTTTTGGATCGAATTGGGCCAAGAGTTCATGACTACATATCTATCTATGGTCTTCGGGCTTATGGTAGAATTTCTGATGACGGGCTACTGGCCTCCAGCCCGGTAACTTGTTAAATTGCATATTTCATTTTATATTCTATAAAATTTTAGATGTCTTTATAGGTGAAATGCTATTTCAGGTATATGTGCATAGCAAGATTATGATTATAGATGATAAAACAGCCCTTGTTGGATCAGCTAATATTAATGATAGGAGTTTACTTGGATTACGCGATTCTGAGGTAAATCCTGCATTCTTTATGCCACTATCAATTGTTTAGTTTAAATTTGTTTCAATTTGTTTGTAATATAATTTGGGCAGATTGGAGTACTTATTGAAGATAAAGAAGTTGTTGAATCTTATATGGGAGGCAACCCGTATAAGGCTGGAAAATTCGCATTGAGTCTTCGGCTTTCACTATGGTCTGAACACCTTGGTCTTCATAGTAATGAGGTAGTTCTTATTCTTGATTGATATGAATTCAAATTCTAGTAAAACAGGTCTCATGATCATGTTTTGTGTTTCTAGATTAATAAAATAGTCGACCCTGTGATTGATTCTACCTACAAAGACGTATGGATGGCAACTGCAGAGGTAAAAATTGAACAAAAATCACATTAAAGTATGTGTAAATTATTTGTTTTGACCCATTACCCTTTGAGTCCGTTATTCCACCTCTACTTTAATCATTCATGCAAATTCACATGAGATGGAAATGAACAAAATTCCATTTCATGCTTACACTTTGGTATTGACAGAACAATACCATGATCTACCAAGATGTCTTCTCCTGCATCCCTAACAATCTTATACACTCGAGGTACATACAATATTCCATTTTCCCTTTTTTCAGTTTACAAAATTCTATTCATATACTTTGAAAAAACAACACACAGAGCATCTTTGAGGCAATGCATGGGTGAAATGAAAGGAAAATTAGGGCATACAACTATTGA
This sequence comes from Flaveria floridana, assembly GCA_018326465.1. Taxonomy (NCBI): domain Eukaryota; kingdom Viridiplantae; phylum Streptophyta; class Magnoliopsida; order Asterales; family Asteraceae; genus Flaveria; species Flaveria floridana. The sequence goes on along the minus strand of BJCO01408065.1, from coordinate 2,494 downwards.
CCTAGGAATAGCTCCAAAGAAGTTGGAATCATATCAAAATGGAAACCTCAAGAGCATTGATCCAATGGCTAGATTAGAGGGTGTGAGAGGGCATCTTGTTTCTTTCCCTTCGGATTTTATGTGCAAAGAAGATTTAAGGCCCGTTTTCAAAGAAAGCGAGTACTATGCATCACCGCAAGTTTTCCATTAAACTAACGTTGTTGCTATGATGCTATCGCGTTTGTTTCTTGTATCGGCTCCTAATAGATAGAGCATAAGAGACATACATAATATTCATACCGGGCTTCGGTATACCTGTATAGATCCCATATATACATGCCTCCAATTATTTATATAAGATACTTGTTTCCTTCACTTTGTTTTCTTTGAATTGCATAAGCACTTATATATTTGTCAAGGTTTAAATAAATAGCTGTAGTGTTAATTTGGGGCGGGAAATGACAATCAGTGTTTTGTCTTTATACCTTTAGATTAGTTTTGGCGCCAATTGTTTAACCACTTGTAACAAACAAACTTCTTTTCAGGTTAACATCCAATCTCTTCATTTTAAGTTGGTGCAAATGGGTAGGTTCTTTTAAAGGTAATTATTTTCATATGAGGGTTGAGTAAATCAATAGAAAACTAAATGCTAGATCAGACTTATATCCACTTTGTTTACAACTTTTGAACACTTATTAAATTCATGATATTTCGCAACCATGGTGTGGTCGTATTTTAGTTCATGGTGTGATCTTCCGCCCATCTATGTGTTCTCCATACGTGATCTTCTTGTACTCTTCAAAGCAGCCCCACCTCAGAAATGTAAAGAAGTTTAAGCGGTAGTGTTGGTAGCCTTATGGCGTATATGGAAGATGCAAAACGAAGTAGTTTTTGGTCGCCAAAGTCCCTCTTCAGATAGTATCTTACAAGAGTAGTTTTTCTGTTAATGAAATTCTCTACCTCCCCCCCCCCCCCCCCTCCAAAAAAATAAATAAATAAATAAATAAATAATAAATAAGGTTATTGGATTTTAATATTCCTAACTTTCATTAATTGGTCAGGATTAATTTTAACTCAGAAAATATTTACATACACTACTAATTTTAAGTGTATCTTCCACCAACGATCCTTAAATAACTGAGAGTAAACCTCGTTAGTTTTTTGATGAAATGTGGCCAACTTTGAGTTTCTTTTCAATCTTGTCGTTGCCTAACCTCCAGTAGTTTCGTTTTCTAGTGTCTAGTCTCTATTGTCACTTGAAATTTACTTCTAACGAGTCAAGTGGTTCGGATCAAGAGATGGAGACTGATGAGTTTCAGGATGTAGAAGTTTCAGATCAATGGATCTAATGGTAGATTTCAACTTTCATCTTAGTGTTTTGGCTACGTATCAATCCATGTCATAAAAAATAATGAGTTAACTCTTATTTAGTAAGAAATCGTTTGGGGAAAATAAGCTCAAAGTTGAAAGTGTACGTAAACATGAATTAATCTCAACTAATAAATAAAATTAAAATTATTAAAATCCAATAATTCAGAAAATAACACAGGTAATAAAAACCCAATCTTCTGGGTGAATCTAACACAACTTCGTAACTTACCACTATGACTACTTAATGTAGTTGATTTAGAGGAATCTAAAATACATATATTGAGTTAAATATCAATAAAAAGATATTCAGATTACTGCTTATCATTGTTTGTTTTTAATGAGTATAATGTAGGAGGGTCTAAAACTCAAAATACAATGGTAATATCTAATCACACCATCACTGATAAACCATTTAACTTCAGTGAAAGTTTAGTTTAAAGTTTGAGTTTGATGTTGGGTGATACTTTAGACCCAAGGAGGATGATACAATACATTCATACATCAATCATATTTTTGCTTAAAGTAAAACTAGAAAGATTAGAAATTTTTTTAAATACGACGGGTTAATCCTAATGAGTAGTATTTAGCATCATATTGTGATGTTGAATGAGAAAAAGGCATTTAACCATGGGCGAAGCATTAAAGGGGCCGGGAGGGGCCCCCGCCCCCTCTTTTTTTCGTCAACAGGGTTAATTTTTGATTTGACAGTGTAAGTTTTTGGCCCGATAGTATAAATTTTTTTATATATAACAAGTTCGCTCTCATTTAAAAAGTTAATTTCCTCGCTACTATTATGAAAATATCCAAACTTCGCCGTCACATGCAACTATGCAAGGTCAAAATTGAATATTATAATTTTATTTGAATACATATGTATAAGCGTGGGTGTCTGAAGCAGTATTAAGATCCACATTCTTAGTTGAAAATTCCAATATACGAAAATATAAACAAAATAAAACTCATATTATAAGAAAGATTCGTGTCGATATTAATCATGTCATTACTCATTAATTTGACTGTAGTTGAGAATTTTTAAACACTTCTTAATTGCAAATGTTGTCCTAATTCATTTTTTTGTCAGCTTCGGCAAAATCAAGAGACTGCTAATTTATTTTCTTATAGCATACATCCTATGTTAATTTCT
>BJCO01408007.1:0-19541 GCA_018326465.1 Flaveria floridana | reverse complement strand
ACGAATGAGTTTTTCTATGTTTTATATATCAACAGATTCGTTTTTCGACGAACTTCGTCATGGACATAAGTTTTAACTGATTTGAATCTGTTATGAAGAAGTTATAGCCTCCGTAAGTTGGCTGTAAAATACGGAACTAAATCAACTATTTAAAGCTTATCTTTAAACGAAATAAACTATTTATGACGATATAAACATAAATTTGTTAAGGTTTTTAACAAACTAATTTACAGGAATTTAATCAGGTACTTTTATAAAAAAAAAAGTTTTATATTTAATCAGATGTTTACCATTTATTTAAAAGAAACCAATAAAAATAATTAAACTAAATGCCTTCGTTATATTGTTTTATAAAAGTTTTAACTTAAAGAAAATTACAGAAATAAGGTTAATGATTTAAAAAAAAAAATAAACAGAGCTTATAAAAGAATTTTTATGATTTTTAGTAATTTTTACATAATTTTAGAAGGTCAAAAAGGCATAAAGAAATAACAGGAGGTGCCCGGGGTCGAACCCTGGACCTCTTCTAAGGGAAAGGGATGCTGAACCGGTGAACCAAAGGCTTATAGCCGCACCAAGACGCGGTTCCATAAGCTTTTAAACACAAACACAAAACCCCTAATTTCACTATGAACCCTAGTTTGATTCTAATCCAAAATTGAATCCCAAATCAATGTTGTAATCGATTGAAAGAATAGGGCTTTCAATCCCCACAAGAAATCGAGCATGTATGTATGTGTCAATTACCTGATTTCGTTTCGAATTGACGATAATCCCAGCGAAGAACAGACCGCGACAGGGAAAAATGGTTCGAGCTGTAATTGTTGATGGTATCCAAATTCCTTTCGTATGAAGCTTCAAAGGATGTTGATGATTCAAAGAACTCAATCAATTGCAGTTCCAAGTGTGCAGAAGGTGTAGTTCGAGTGGTTGCAGGTCCGCGACCGAGGATGTGAAGTGAACAAGATGAATTCGTGGATTGCAGGTAAAATTGAAAGCGTAGGTGGATTAGGAATTCGTATATGATTGATTAGGTAGCTTTAATTCAATTATTAGAGATGTTTAGTGCGGTTTATTGACTGTAAAGTGGCCGAAAGTTTCATGTGGGTCGGTTGGGTCAATTACACTCCAATTTTTCAATGGAATCGAGGCATAGGGTTCGAATATTGCATAGGATGTTGTCGGGGGTCAATTATTGAGTCAAACCGCGTATTTTGCACGTTAGGGGGTCGCCGGAATGTGGCCGGAGTGTGGCCGGAGAAGTCGATCGACGGGAACAGAGGAAACAGATTGATTTTTCAAATTTTTACAAAAATGGTCCCTGTGGTTTCAGCTCCTTTCATTTTATGCACAAACTTAAATAATTAAGTTTTAAAAATGGCAACTAACCCCCCTAACTATTATTATTATTTTTACTTTTATTATTATTAATATTATTATTAATGGTATTATTTTGGGTATTATAAAGGTTCTGGGCGTATGGACACTATTTGGGCGCATGGGCACTATTTGGGCGCATGGGCACTATTTGGGCGCATGGCCCAACACAATCATTCTGGGCAGTATTCCTGACGCTTGGGTACTATTCAGGTGCATGGGCCTGACTTAGACGCATGGACATCTAGGCGGTTGGGTACTGTTCAGACGTTTGGGATTTCTGGGCGGTTGGGAACACTTAGTAAATTTAATCGTTGGCGCATGGGCCACTGTTTGGACGTTTGGACAACTAACGCTTACTAAATTAATATAAATCAGCCCTAAATCATCTTATCATGATCTAAACTTTGTATTAACATTCTAAGCATCATAACAGGTACATACACACACATATATATATATCCCAAATTTGCACCCACCCACATACATATTTACACACACACACATACGGGTGAAAACCCATCTTTCATAAAACAGGTTCAGATGCATTTTCCAGCCCCAAAATTGTTAAAAACATGTTAAAAGGGGATCCTAGAAACTCACCTTATGCAACTTTGGGTATAACTTCCTTCAAACCCGTCTGTTATGAGCTCAAACACCTAAAACCCACCAAAAATACACATACATAAGTATAAACTCGAACTAAAATCAGTCAAGAACCCCTAAAAATCATCAAATTCTTACCTTAAATTTGAATTCTCCTTCTTCTTCTTCAAAAACTCGAACTCTCTACTCTTTTTGTCCCTAAAATCGGTTGAAAAGGTGTTGTGCAGCAAACATGGGCAACCATACCACCTTTTGTATAAAATATAATATATTATTTTATACTTTTGACACATTTAACCCCTTAACTTGGGTTAAATTGCATTTTTGACTTTTATTATTCCTTTTACAACTTTTTAAAAAATCCGGGTGTTACACAACAACCATAAACAGACTGGCCTCTTTCCTTGTCTCCTCCCCTGCCCCTGCTTTAATATGGTTCGCACAAAGTACCAGTAAGTCCTTATCACAAAATGTGAATAGCTCCATAGGATCAAACAGCTTGTACTTAATCCCGTCCTTCACCCTGATCACAGCCTCCCCCGTGTTGTTATCATAGAACCATTTCTCAACACCTTGTAGTCTTTGGGGGAGGGGATCCGACAATCTAACCCTGTTCACTGTTTTTGGGGGTTTCACCCTCAGCACGATCTTCCCTTTTCCTGTTTCCCAATCTTTTTCCTTCTTTGACCTTCTTCGTTCAGCTTTCATAAAACTAAATGATTCAAAATTATCATTCATTCCATTCTTGATTTCCTTTTCCAACAATGTGGCCCGCTCACTAAGATCATCATCCAGTAATGGCAGCACAACCAACCTTCTTAAATCCCATTTCGGCAAGGTCTTGAACGCCTTCCTCTTATGCAAGTATGTAATGCCTCCCCCTCTCCTCTTTATCATATACATTTTGAGGACGGGGTTATACTTCCAACTAACAATTCTCTTATCAGCCTCTTTCTTGCTTAAACCTTCCATGCTTTAGAATAGGGGAGTTAACTTCTCAAGCTCTTTCTCTCTCACAAACTAATCCTCCTTTTCTATCTCAATCACATCATTCACATCCTCTCCTTTCTTGAACACATAAGTCAGTGGTCTTTCATCCACTTCATAATATTCAGGCTCAGAGTCATAATCTACCAACTATTCATCATCCTTCTCCTCATCAATCAATCCTTTCTCAACAACCTTCTCAGCACCTACAGTCTGTTCTAGGAACATTTCTTCTCCTCCCAGATCATCCATGTTCATCCCTATATCAATAAATCCAGCCTCAAACACCTCTTCCACATTCTCCTCATTTACAGTCTCCTTCCTTATTTCAAACCTCTAGCTTCCTCAGCTGCTGCACTAGATGTGCCCTCTCCTCCCCGGGAAGATGTACCCATGTGTAGAAATGGGTACTTGGAAGTATCAGTCAAATCATCTAACTCATGTTGAGTCAGCTGATTGGGCAGGCCGGCTACAGTTTTCCGTTCATTTACTTCCTCAAGTAATCTTTTGATCAGTTTGTTCTGATCCATCAACATCTTGGTCATACCATCAATCACTTCATCCTTCTACATTTCCCTTAACTCTTGATTGGTAAGTTTTGTCTGAATCATGCTCAACTCATTAGCCAGAGATGTGTTGAGGTTTCTTATCACATCCTCATCCAATCCGGCTCTTCCTTCCATCCTCGAGGGCTCAGTAAAAGTTTGGTGTCGGTGTTTAGTCCTCCTCTCAGTTTCTCCCTCATCAGCTTTCTTCTTAGCCCCCTTTTCTTTCTCAGCTCTAGCCTCAGATGCCATCTCATGAACTTCATCCTCAAACACATAATCCATCTCCTTTGCATATCTCTTCCTTTTCTTGACATCTTCAGACTATTTATGCCTCGTTTCTTCTACTCTTTTATCCTCAGACTCAATTACCCTCCTGATATAACCCCAACGTTTTGGAGGATACATATTTTCCCAGAGATAAGTGATCTTCCCATTGAAGTCATGTCTAATTGCACAACAGTTTGCAAAAATGCGTGTGTTCATCGATACTAGTCTCTTGATTTCTCCATGTCTGGGAATATTGGGAATGAGATCATTTGAAAAAATCGAGGGTACAACAGCCACTTGTCCTTTTTTAGCGCCATCACATTCTCCGCCATGCAATCAAAGATCAGTCTCGCAATATTGGCCTTCTACCCTCTGCAACAAATCTTCATCGCTTTTGCCCAGTCTAGGTTTAGCCCGTCTGATCCACCTTTTCGGTGATCTAAGCACATGATAAACACGTGGGCTATGTATCTTCATTCCTTGGAGAGAAAGGACTTTTTGATTTCATTTCTTATGCCAAATGGAGGCCTCATGTCCTATAGATCCGAATGCATCAAACACCTCCTGATCTGACAATATCACCTCCTCCCCTGTGTCCTCATCGAGCCTTAGCACCCTCGATATGACCTCAGTGGTAATGTTCAGGTCATTCTCCAGCACCCTAGCCACAATACTCTGTGAATTGGCTCTCGTGTCATACTCAGCTGTCCGCCAAAAATCTCTGATGTGTAAGTCATATATAGTAGGGGAATGTGAGATCGCATAGGCGATTGGAGATCTCTGCAACCATCGTATGCAGTCTCTAAATCCAGCAGCTTTTGGATGAGTGTCATCTAAGATGGCAGTAATGTTGTTCCTCTCATCAAACTTTAGATTCGCCATTTATCCTGAAAACTAGATAAAACGTATTAGAATGGTATATTAAACAATAATATTAAAGAAAAATAAGAAAACGATTGGAATTAAACAAAAAACAAATTAATTTCGCTGGCCGAAATTATAGTTTCGCTGAATGAATTTTAGTTTCGGCAAGAGAAAAAGTAATTTCGGCCGCAGTTTCTTATTAGTTTTGGTAAGACAGTGTAGTTGATTCGGCATGCCGAAATTATAGTTTCAGCACTGCGAAACTGAAGTTTGATCTGCGAAACTGTTAAGTTCGCTCGGACAGCATGACTACTCAGTTTCGCTGAGAGACCATGAACTTTTGTTCAGTTTCGCTGGACTATCTGTACTTTTGCAGTAAGAACTGCGAAAGAATAGAAGAGTCTTAATCAAATAAACCCACAATGTTGCCATAAAACCTAGAAAAGACTAAGGTCCTGAGTTCGAAACTCACTTGCGAAAGTAAATCAAAGATCAATCTTGAATCAAAATCACAGAATCCCAGATTCACTAAATAAGTGTACGGTAGGATTTTCTATGACTTGAAACTGCGATTGTGCGAAAATGAGAAGATAATTTTGCAAGTTGAGTTATATAGGACTTAGTTTTGCAGGTAGCGAAACTATAGTTTCGCCCGTGAAAGCTCTGGTCAAAACTAACCTTGCAATCGTGCGAAAGAGCCATCGAAGCTATAATTTCACTCTGCGAAACTACCAACAAAAGTATAGTTTCGCTGGATACTTAAAAAAATTGAAATTTTTATTTTGTTTTTAAAATAAAATAAAGAACAATTATTTAGAAAAGAATTAAAACAAAGTAAGCAAAAATAAAAGAAATCAAAAGAAATTTTCCTCACAAGACTTCACCACACTTCACGTATCTTTAAACAAAATCAGACTGTGGAAAAAGGATATGAATGAGAAGCTGAAAGGATCTTTTGGAGAATCAAAGTTTGGAGCAATTATTGATATGCTTGTCCCTTTAAGTCCATGCCTTCTTCGTTTCGACAAGTGCAATGTAGCTACTGTTATCAAGTTTTGGTTCCTTTAAAGAAAACATTGAATGAACCAGTACCCACAGACATTTGGAAAAGAAACTTATCATGTCCTCATGATATATTGAACAAATGACACGCTCTGCCAAATTATTCATCTCAGAAGCAATGGAGGTCCTTTTTCATAAGAAGGAAAACCCTTATAAACATCAAATGATGAGAGCTCCAGGTCTGTACTTACGTATAACAGAGGAGTTGATCAATTGAGTCTTACCGATGAGAGCTTCAGGTCTATACTTACATATAACAGCGAAGATCATCATTTTGTGCCGATGAGAGCTCCAAGTCATACTATCATACAACAGAGGAGATCATCACTCCAGGTCAATGTTCACACATAGCAGAGAAGATAAGCAAAAATAATGTAACAAGGAGCTTCTTACAAGTGAAGATGACTAAGCATGTAGCTTTTAAGATAGGGTGGAAGATCTAGATGCAAAGATACTTTAGATAAGAATGACTCAAAACAGAGATATGACGTTGTTCTCAATCCTTTCTAAATAAGGACTTGAATCTTTGTGAAGGCCAAAAATGTCTAGGGAATAATCCAACTCATCAAGTTTCTTGTTCTTATTAATTATGCTGCAAGATTACTGTCTACTTCGTTCTCTGGCTGAACCTATCAAGCCTATCCCACACAATACTATTAACCTCCTTTAAATCATCCAGTATTCTTATTTTATTCTGCAAAAGAAAACAAGAAGAGAATTTAAATATATATTCTCCCTCGAAATTTCTATGAATTAAGCAAGATGTAGAAATTTCTTATTTAATTTATATCTGTATTTATTTAAATATATAATGTATATATATTATGTGAATGATGAGGAAGAACTATAAAGGGAGCAGAACAAAAAGGAAAGAAAGAAAATAAAGAAAGAAGTAAAATAAAATAAAATAAAGAAAATGGGTTTAAAATGATATTAGACCTAACATAGAGATCAATTCATAAAAACGAGGTTTATCAAACGTTTTAGTGAAAAGATCTGCCTTTAGATTTTTAGTGTCAATGGAAATAATATCAATAAATCCCTTTTCCTGAGCATCACGAATTGCATGAATTCCTGTCTCAATGTGCTTGGTGCGGGAATGATGAATAGGGTTCTTGGCGATGCCGATGGCTGTATCGTTATCATAGAACAACGGTGTATGGAGAAAGTTGATCCCATAGTCAATCATCTGGTGCTGAATCCAGAGCACTTATGAACAACAGCTGGAAGCAACAATGTATTCTGCTTCTCTCATAAAGAGAGAAACAGTGGTCTGTTTCTTGCTTTGCCATGATACCAGACAATTGCCCAAGTATTGACAGTCTCCAATAACCGACTTTCTGTTTAACCTGCAACTATTATAATCACTATCAGAATAGGTATGTAAGTCAAAATTTCCACTATAAGGATACCAAATCCCTAAACGAGAAGAGCCTTTCAGATAACAAAAGATTCGTTTTACAGCCTTTTCGTGAGACTCTTTCGGGGCAGATTGGTATCGAGCACAATATCTACAGCAAAGGTTATGTCAGGACTACTTGATGTAATATACATAAGGGAACCGTTCATTCATCTGTAAAGATGAGGATCAACAGATTTCCCATTCTCGTCAGGAGTGAGGCAAGTTTGAGCAGTGAAAGGAGTAAGTTCAGGAGAGGCATCATTCATCTTGAATTTCTTCAGAATCTCTTTAATATACTTCTCCTGATGAATGAGAATTCCCTCTTCTTTTGTTCAACCTGCAACCCGAGGAAAAAGCACATCTCTCCCATCATGCTCATTTCAAATCGACTTCGCATGACTTCCTCAAAATCTCGACACAACTTCGTATTGGTGGAGCCAAAAATAACGTCATCGATATAAACTTATACAATTAGCATCTCACCATCTACTTCCTTCTTAAATAAGGTCTTATCGATGGTGCCACGAGAAAAACCAGTGTGTAAGAGATACTGTGTTAAAGTCTCATACCAGATTCGAGGGGCCTGATAAAGACCGTAGAGGGACTTATCAAGTTGTAGACTTTGTCAGGAAAGTCGGGATCCTCAAAACCTGGTGGTTGAGACACATATATCTATTCGTCAATGTCTCTATAAAGAAATGAACATTTGACATCCATTTGATAGACTTTGAATTTCTTGTGTGTGGCATGGCAAAAAGATTCTGATAGCTTCAAGACGAGCGACAGGAGCAAAGACTTCGGTATAGTCAATCCCTTCTTCTTGAGCAAAGCCCTGGACCACCAATCTGGACTTGTTTCTTACCACAACGCCACGGTCACCGGGTTTGTTCTTGAACACCCATTTCGTGCCAATTGGGCATTTGTTTGGTGGAAGATCGACCAGGGTCCATACTTTGAGTTTCCTAAACTGTTGCAGCTCTAATTGCATAGATTCAACCCAGCAAGGGTCCTGAAGAGCTGCATGAACATTTTTCGAGATGATTTAAGATATAAAAGAAGAGAATAGACAATCGTTAATCAAACCAGATTGACTCCGCGTCCGAACTCCATCGGTGGCAGATCCTATGATGTTATCATGTAGATGATCTTTCAAGGTTTTGAAATCAGTGGGCATGGGTAGTGTAATTGAAGACGGTTGGCTAATGGGTTGTTGATGGGTAGATGAAGGTGAGTTTGATGGTAAGGTAGAGTTAATTGGAGAGATGGGTGATACCGGCTGAGATGAGGTAGATGTAGGTGATGTGGGAAGGGATGCAGATATAGGTGGAGGTGGAAGGTCAAATGATGATGAAAAAGATGTAATATCAACTGATGTAGCATCATTTGCAGATGTGGTGGGAGAGGCTTAAGGGTTGACAGGTAATGGAGTTGGAGTAATGATATTTGTTTGAACATTGGAGATAGATGCATCATCGTCGAAAACATGAAGATTAAAGGAGTTAAACACCGTATCGGAGTCAAAGAACCATGCTGGTTCAGATCGAACATCGGAGGAATTAGATTCCTGCCAATCAACATAGAAGGACTCTTGAACAATACGTTTCTCTTGTTATATACCCGATAAACTTTTTGAGAAGAAGAATAGCTGACGAAGTAACATTCATCAAACACGGCACCAAATTTCGTCTTCTGCGCCTGACTATTCAATAAAGTGCACGAGCAGCCAAATGGTCGAAAGAAGTCAATTAAAGGCTTTCTCTTATGAAACAGTTCATAAGAAGTCTTCATTTTGTCCTTGACTATCACTGTTCCGAACGTATGAAGCACAATTCACCACCCAGCCCAAAAGATGATAGGTAAGGAGGATTCAATCAACATTGTACGAGCAGCTTCAATGAGGGTGCGATTCTTTCGTTCAGGCACAACATTCTGTTGAGGGTTCCGTGTAGCACTGAACTGCCTTAAAATTCCCTTAGTAGCATAGAACGAATCAAAGATTTGATTTCTGAATTCAGTGTCCTCATTGTGTTGTTGTGTTGTAAGTGCTAACCCTTCAACCGGTCCTGCAAGAACTAATTTCTGTAGCTCCTCAGCAGCCTCTCCTTTGTGGGCAAGAAATCTCACCCAGGAGTATCTAGAAAAAACATCTATCACCACAAGATAGAAAGATTTTTTAGCAATTGATTTAACACTAATTGGGCCAAACAAATGAGTATGTAATAATCGAGGGGATTGGATGTGCTATTTTCAATTTTTGGTTTATGTGGTTTCTTATGTTGTTTTCCCTTGGCGCATGCCATACATTTTTTAACCACTAAAAAGTCCTTTAAAGGTAATCCCCTAACAAGATTGTTTTTAACTATTGTTTATATTTTTAAAAATTAACGTGGCCCAATCTACGATGCCATAGGAAAGACTCAGAAGTGGAAGCAGTGGACAAAAGACAGGTGACTGTAGACGTCGACTCCCTTGAACTCATGTCAAGAAGATATGTGTCATACTTTCTTGGAGCCTGCATTAACACCAACTCTTCTAGAATATCAACCTCTGATTTTAGAAAGAGACATTCATTGGACTTGAACAGGACCGGATTAAAAGCAAGTTCAGGGACATAGTTGACTTTCTCTAGAGTAAGAGAGTCGTTGGAAACCTCCCCTTGACCAACCATTTTCCCTCCTTTCTTGTCGCCAGCAAATGCGACATATCCTCCATTGATTATACGATAATTGGTCAATAAATCCTTTAATCCCGTCATGTCTCTGGAGCATCCACTATCAACATGCCATACACTATTTACAACTTTAGTGGATGACTCCTGCAAAGATATCAATGAACAGATTAACCAGGTGAAACTGGAACCCAAGTTTGAACTACTTTGGGTTTTGGAGAGATTGGCTTTTTATGAAAGAAATTATTAACCAATCAAGTCAATCTACTTCCAAATGAATTTTTATTAACATATCTATGATGAAGATCAGGACAATGCTTAACTACATGATCATCTTTACCACATCGAAAACAGTGTGGTTTTAATCTAGGTCTGTTATGCAATAAGTAGGGATTTTATCAATGTATATTTCCTCATCATATTCAGATAGTCTAGAATCAACGTCACTATATGTCTCATACATGTCTTTAGGTTTGTTTTTATTTGAAAAAGAATGATTATTTACAAAAGAAGATGAGTTGTCATCTGATATACATGTGGTATTTGTACCACTTGTACTTGCTTTTGATGATGATGTAACCCTTTTGTTTGAGATAGAAATTTTGTTGGGGTAAAAGATGGAATGGGGTGAGAGAAGAATTTTTCAAAACAATTATTTTTAATTTTCTTGTTACTCTTCTCAGTGAAATCAGTCACAATATTAATGCAATTAGAAGAAGTAGCATCATTACAATCCAAATCATTTACGGATGAAATAGAAACATCACTAGAACATGATGAGATAGAGTCTGTTACAGATTCACTAGAAACAAAAACAGAATTTAAACTAGATTTATGATCTAAGACAGAATGCTAAGATTCAGGTGTTCTAAGACTAGAGCATCCAAGTCCGCTAGTCGGTCAATAATCATAGTACTCACGAACGTGCTTAGGATTCACACCTTCTAAACATGCAGACATACTTTTAGTATCTATTTTGATCAAATCATTAGAAGGATGAGGAACAAGCATAGGTGAATAACAGTAAGTACTAGGGGGAGGATAAACTTTAGCATTTTCATATCCCAATCCTGTTTTAATCCTAGCCCCCCGTTGAGATTTACATAAATCATCATGTTTCATTCCCGATATTGTCCATTTATCGAGCTTTTACTGAAGTTTGCTTGTTTCAAATTCAGTAAGAGCAACCCTTTCAGTCAAAGTGTTAATCTCAACATTTCTTTCTAAAACTATTCGTTTTAAGTGATCATTCTCTTTCAAAGCCTCGTTTAATTTAACAAAATATTTAGACTCGTTTATTTTAAGTTCCTCATTAATTCATTTTAAATCTTTCTCATTATCAATTAATAAACGATTAGCTTTATAAACCCCAAATAACCTGATTTTGCAAGCTGAAGAACACATATCCTGGATTACCTCATAAGGAAGTCCCATCACCACCTTTTCTGCTGCTAGAGCCTTCTCGCATTGGCATACCAGAGTACTCAACTTGTTTTCCTCGACAGTGGTAGCAGCATCATCTTCTTCCTTTTCTTGCTCAGTGGGTTGACTTCCTTCCTTCCTTATCTCCTTAATGTTACCTTCTTTCACCTTCTCATCCTCCTTCACCTTCACAGACACTTTAGTTTCATCTCTAAATTCTTTGAATGGGTCCAATTCATCCTCACAATTCACCTTCCTCATTCTTTCCACAATCTCAGCCACCAGCGCTTGGTTAAGCTTTTTCTCTCGTCTCTTCAACTTCAGCACTCCAATCAAAGTTAGAAATCAAAGCTGTCTCTTTCTTGTGACTCATTTCCTCTTTACTTACGCTTGAAACTAGTCGTGGAACTCCTGAATTACTTGGATCAGTGACAATTGGCAATGGACATTCACGTTTAAAGTGTCCCAACTGTTTAAAATTAAAACAATATAGCTTGGACTTATCGAATCCCAGTTTGGAGTTAGAGCTTTGACCTCTGAAGTTCTTTCTTCCAGTGTGCTCCATGAATCTTCGGGCTCTAAGTGTCAATATTGCCATCTGCCATTGAATGTCAGTCTCTTCAAGATCATTAGGGTCCACGTGATACATATCCTCCATCGTCATCCCTTTGCCTTTCGACTCCCCTACTACTAGAGCTTCATTACTCTGAACAAACATGCCAAAAAGGGCCATTGTCTCGGATGGAACTTAAGTTTCAATATTTGATTTCAAGTTAGATTGATCTCTCCCAGCACTACCACAACCTCACCGGTATTCACTCTGCCTTGACAATATGCCTGCGTTGAAGAGCTTGCAGCGGAAGACAGTAATGCAGCATTCTGAGTGTAACCAGATGTAATCATGATTGATTCCCTTCTCTTCAGATCCAAGTCAAAAGATTTCAGTTTGTTGATTACATCCATAAGCTTGTAATCAGCAAAGTTTCTTTCCTGCTTTAGCATCCTCACTTGTAAGCTCCATTGGGGTGGAAGAGAGTCTAGTAGCTTATTCACCTGCTCATGATTACCCAACTGATCATCATACTTCTTTAGCGTACTTGATACTGACAAAAATCGATAGGTAATATCAGTAAGGTCTTCATTTTTATGTCTGACAAATGAATTAAACTCCTTCTGAGCTTGGGCTTTCTTGTTCTTCTTTAGGTCTTCATTTCCATCATAGAATTCACATAGTGCATCATACAAAGACTTTGCATCCTTATGTTCAGCAAATCGATTGTAGATATCATGTGCAAGACATAGAGTTAATGCTCTAAAATTTTTCTGGTCTTGATCAATTAGCTTCAGATCCTTCTCGTTAAACGTGGCTGGGTCCATGTTTTGAGACACAGTACCACCAATAGTGACCGTTGGTTTGTGTGGACGAGTGATGATAGATTCCCATTGGTTGTGGTTGGTGTAGAAGAAAAAGGTTTTGAGACATCTCTTCCAATCTTCAAAGTTGTCACCGTTTATGAGTCTCGGAGGTCTGTTGGGAGCTACACTTTCTAAATCTGCAAGGGTGAGAGACGTCATCTTTGACATACTAGTTTCACAGAAGAGAATGACAATTTCGCAGGAAATGAGTAGTTTTGTAGAGCTAGTTTTGCAGCCCAGATGGTAATTTTGCTGGCAATTTGGGCAGCAATTTTGCTAGTTGGAAGCTTGAAAATACTTATTTCGCTGACAGTTTCGCACGAAACAAGCTTCAACTTTCGCAATTTTGCTTGGAAGATGAACACAAGCACTGTTGAACTTTCGTTCAGGGTTTCTACATTTGCAGATATGCTGAAAACAACTACAAAGTGCAAAACACTTGTAGTTTCGCTGAATGAAGATGATAGTTTCGCTGGATGATCAGTAGATTCGCTGGATGAATCTGAAAACCCTTTTTACTCTGAAAACAATCTGAAATCAGCCAAATCTCAATGGATTTGAGATCTGATGATTCACAGAGCTTTCCTAACCAATAACAAGCAAAATTCAATCAAATTCCATATCAGATACACTCAAATTTGATCCAGAATTGATGAAATAGTGATATTGAACAAAAATAACCAAAAACCTCAAACAATGAAGAGCACTAAGGCTCTGATACCATTTTGTTGGTCCATTTGATCGATTTTCAGTACAAATAATGGTTTGAATCGTTCAACATCAGAAATAATAACAAACACAAAGATGGAGATGAATAAGAACAAGCAAAATGTATTCAAATATAAGCAAGTAATGATCCAATACAATCAAAAGAAGAAACTTAATATATTTCAGTGAATAACAGCTTACAAATGTCTCTTGCAACACTAATACACGATTAGGGTTTTTGTAAGGATCCCAACAATGAACAAGATAAAATCTATATATAACAGTCCTAGTTTCATAGACAGTTTCGCTGGCTACCGAAACTATACTTTCGCCCGGCAGAAACAACGGTTTCCCCGGGTGAACTAAACAGGTGACTATGAGCAAAACTGTAGTTTCACTCATAGTTTAGCTGGACTCCAAAACTACATAAACTAATCAACATACAAAAGTAAATTAACATTAAACCTATTACAAAGTAGTATACACATAATATAATCTAAGGTGAGCCCAACCTATACTTGATTTTCAGTTATGCAATAAAACATCGTTCAAACTATAAAAGAAAACTTCCATTGTTTGCATTACTAAACAACAATAATATCATGTGTGAATGGATGCCAATCTTGCTCTGCCGAGTAGCCTCACCCTCATGCCATCCTCAGCAACCATTACCTGCCAACTGAAAATGCATAAAAGTCAGCGTTGCTGAGTGAGTTCTTGATTTATATGTATCAAAATACTTTATACGTTTAGTACGTAAAAATACTCTTTTTCTTTAAACACTTCCTCTACTTTCCGACATGTTCATTCATTATCTCACATATTCGTTTGTTTCGTACTTTGTGTTTATTGTTCATTTGATACTTTATCTTTATCATTCGTTTCATACTTTATCTTTATCTTTCACTGATTCTAGATCCTGTCAAGCTTTTCCCCCATCGTGGCCCGAAGCCACTATTCTAGGCACAAAGCCTCGTTTCTAACGGGCACAAAGCCGTATCGTATCTAGTCATAAAGCCCGGGGTCGAATGACAAGGATCCCGTTTTGTACTATGGGTTCAATCTCCTAGACTCATCCCCCTGTGTGTGAACCCTCATGGGTTAAAATCGCACGTTATAAGACACACAATTGAGCTAACAACCCTCAAAGAGTTGTAATCCTCCTTTAAATCTGCTTGCAAGCCTTTTCTTTCTTTCATCAAGTTTCACTTTTCATCTTTGTTATCTTTCACTTCGTTACGTTATACTTTACGTTCATTCACACATTCGTCATACTACGTAAATTCATAACAAAATACTTAATGTATATTATAATATAATATCTATATACGTTTTGAAGATCATTAAAAGATAACACCTTATACTTATATACATATCACACATTCATCATCACATCATACATGTTCTAAGCATAAACCCTCACATGTTCATGCTTAGAATAGTCCAAAACAGTCCAATAGTCAAATTAGGGTCAAACCCTAAAATTCTGTTTTTCCTCAAAATTCCAGAAAATTTTCTAAGTGTTGGGCGCATGGGAACTATTTAGACGCATGAGGACTGTTTGGGCGTTTCTCCATTATGCAGGCACATGAGCCTTTACTTAACCATTTCTTTCTTAGGCGCATGAGCCTCTTGGGCGCATGGGCACTACTCAGGCGCATCAAACTTCACTTAGAAGTTTCTAAGGCAAATTTAGGCGCATGGACTACTGTTTGGGTGCATTGTCCTATTCTTAGACTATCTAAGCCAACTTTTCAGGCGCATGGGCCCTGTTTGGGCGCATGACCTTACTTACAAACTTTTCTAAGGTAATTCCTTGGGCGCATGGGCCATGTTTGGGTGCATGACCATCTATATACATGTTTCTAATATATTTTTGAGTCCCAAACATTATCTTAGCATGTTCTAAGTCTTACACTACCATGTTAGGCCTTAAACAAGCATTTACAACCATAAAACATCAACATACAAACAAGCATACATACGGTTATATACATAACAGTTGTAAAATCTTTTGTACATACATTTTCAGCCCCGAAAACATTTGAAAACTTATAAATTCGGGGTCTAGAAACTCACCTTTTCTGCTTCAACCTCGAACTCTCAAATTTGAACTTTGCAGTTGTTTCTAACACGTACACACTTCCAAAAACATGCAACCAAACACTTACACACATATGAGAACATGTATACACTGGCTACATGGCCAAAAACCCATAAAAGCTAACCCAATTACACTAAATTTACTCACCTTAGATGAATTTAGCTGTTTCTCTCTCTAGAATCTGAAGGCTTGCTGATTTCTCTCTCTAAAATGTCGACCAGTTGTGAAATGCAGGCTATGTGGGCGGCCTATGTGGGCGGCCATACCCACTTTAAATAAAATAATATCATTATTTTGTCCTATTTACACTTGGCACCCCTCCACTTTGGCCTCTTTTCTCCTTCTTGCTAAATATCTTTCTTTTATTTCTCTTTACTTTCCTTTTTATTTGACTAGAAATTTTGGGTGTTACATGTCTACCCCCCTTAAAGAGGTTTCGTCCCTGAAACTCGTCACTCTTCAAATAACCATGGGTAATGTTGTCTCATCTCTTCTTCAGTCTCTCACGTAGACTCTGAACCCTTCCTGTGCTTCCACTGCACACGCACTAGTGGAACCACTTTATTCCTCAATCTCTTCTCCTTCCAGTCAATGATCGTCACTGGCTGCTCTATATAATTTAGCCGCTCATCCACCTCAATATGATCCAATGGTACAATCATATCTTTATCAGCTAAGCACTTTCTCAGATGAGATACATGGAATGTTGGATGAATTCAACTTAACTCATCTGGCAATTCTAATCGATAGGCCACCTCTCCTACTCGTGTGATGATTCGGAAAGGTCCTATATACCTCGGGCTTAGCTTGCCTCGCTTCCTGAACCGGATAATTCCATTCCAAGGTGCGACCTTCAGCATAACTCGGTCGCCCACCTTGAATTCAATCGGTCTACGCCTCTTATCGGCGTACGACTTTTGCCTATCCTTTGCTGCCTTCATGAAGGCCTTGATCTTTTCCAACTTTTTAGTTGTAGCCTCGATCATCTCAAGGCTCCCCAACTCTTTCTGTCCAATATCACCCTAACATACGGGTGTTCTACACCTCCTAGCGTATAGTATCTCGTAAGGTGGCATACCAATACTGATATGATAGTTGTTGTTGTGCGAGAATTCTACCAACGGTAAGTGTGATCGTCCCAACTTCCTCTAAAATCGACCACGCATGGTCAAAGCATATCCTCGAGTGTCTGGATCGTCCTCTCGGACTAACCGTCCGTCTGAGGACGGTAAGACGTGCTACTTTGTGGCCTCGTTCCTATCGCATCATGGAATCTCTTCTAAAACATGGATGTAAACCGAGTGTCACGATCCGACATGATAGACACTGGCACACCATGACGAGATACGATCTCTTCGATAAACAGATCCGCCAACCTCTCGGATGAATATGTCTCACGGATCGGTAGGAAGTGAGCACTCTTAGTTAGACGATCAATAATCACCCAGATGGTATCGTACCCTCTCGTCGTACGGGGTAACTTCGTAATGAATTCCATGGAGATGTGCTCCCACTTCCACTCGGGTATATCCAACAGTTGCATCTTCCCGTATGGTTTTTGATGCTCTACCTTCACTTGCAAGCAAGTAAGGCACTACTCATATACTCCACCATGTCATGTTTCATTCCCGACCGCCATTAGTCTTGCTTCATGTCTTGATACATTTTGGTAGCACCAGGATGAATGGAGTATCGAGTTTTATGAGGTTCATCCATAATCCGTCCCCTTAGATCTCCGTACCGAGAAACCCACATTCGTCCATTTCGAGTCCTAACACCATGAGTGTTTTCTCCAAACTCCGAGACTATACCTCTCATACTTTCAGAGTTAAGGTGATCTTCTTTCAACGCCTCTTCTTGAAATCCATTCACCTATGTCATCTCATCAGTGGTCATAACCAACTGATAAGCCTTCACCCGAACTTGCTCGGGTCTCTGTTTTTGGATAAGGGCATCAACCACCACGTTAGCTTTGCCCGGATGGTAATGGATCTCATAGTCATAATCTTTGATGAGCTCAACCATCTCATCTTTCTCATGTTCAGATCCTTTTGCTCAAAGAAATACTTCAAGCTCTTATGATCCGTGAAGATTGGGCATTTCGTCCCGTACAAGTAGTGCCTCCAAATCTTTAATGCGAAGACCACGATCGTTAACTCTAAATCATGGGTAGGGTAGTTGACTTTGTGGATTTCAACTATCAGGATGCATAGGCTATCACTTTTCCACGTTGCATCAACACACAACCTAGTCCCGAATAAGAAGCATCCGAATATACCACTAAGTCTTCACTCCCCTCGGGTAATGTCAAGACAGGAGCTTGAGTCAATCTCGTCTTTAACTCCTCGAACGCACTCTCCTTTTCTCGATCCCACACAAACTTCACATCCTTACGAGTCAACTTAGTCAAAGGTGAGGCTATCTTGGAAAAGTCCTAGATGAACCTCCTGTAATAACCCGCCAAGCCCAATAAACTACGGATCTCGAATGGCGTCTTCGGAGACTTCCATTGCATAACTGCCTCAACCTTTGCTGGGTCCATCATAATTCCTTCAGCATTCACTACGGACCCAGAAATTGAACTTCACGCAACCAGAAAGCACACTTAGAGAATTTAGCGTGCAACTTCTCTCTTCTAAGTGTCTCCAATACTTCCCGAATGTGACCGGCATGCTTAAATACGATCACTGATTTATCTAACATGGCTGACTCACTCGATTCATCAAATCCATAAAGGCAGTTGGCGCGTTGGTCAAACCAAAGGACATGACGAGAAACTCATAGTGCCTATTACATGTACGAAAAGCTGTCTCTTAGGGATATCTTGCTCCTTTACCTTCAGTTGATGGTAACCAGATCGAAGATCTATCCTAGAGAACCAACTGGCACCTTGGAGCTGATTAAACAAGTCATCAATCCTCGGTAACGGGTACCGGTTCTTCACTGTCAAGTTATTCAGCTCACGGTAGTCGATGCACATCCGCATACTACCATCCTTCTTGTTTACAAACAAGACCAGAGCACCCCATGGAGAGATACTCGGTCGGTTGAATCCTCTATCAATTAACTCCTGTAATTGACCCATGAGTTCCTTCATCTCAGTCAAAGCTAATCGATATGGTGCTTTGGCACAAGGTTAAGCACCGGGTATTAGATCAATCTGAAACTCAGGTATGCCCATTGTACCCGTGGTTGGTGCATTCATTGATGCAAGTCCCGGATCGATCTATTTATTCTTTCGGCTAGCGGTATTCATTCTTCTCCTTTCAGTCGAGTCACTTCGTACCTCTCCACCCAATCATAAGACTCATTGACTACTTTTCTTTTTGTTGACACGGACAAAGTCAGGGAAAACATCTGAAATTTTTTCAATATTAAACCTTGGAAAAAAAAGAGAGTTTTCGGTGGAACCGGTGAACCACGCAAACTGGTTAGATGTGTGGGACAGAGGGCTCGTAGTATCGGGGCTTACATTCAAAGCTTATAACACTTCTCCTTCCAACTTTCCAGCACCGGGCAGGTATCAGAAGCTAAGTTTCTAATTTGATCACAAAAAATAGTTCTCTCGATCCGGTGGCACTCCTGGCAATTCCTCTGGGAAAATATCCGGAAAGTCACATACCACTGCTACTGTCACACCCCGACCGACGGCGGAATCATCGAGGTGGCCAAATGTGAAACGATTGTTCATAGCACATGGAACTAAATAAGTTGGAATAATATTAAATATCATTTTTGATTGAACATCAACAACTACCATCACTAGAAAAACTAAACGAAAGTTCAACCAGAGATAATACCAAAAACAATCGCCGATTAGAAAACCTCACAAGGTTAACCATCATGTGCTATGAACAATTTATCAAGTAGTAAACCTGAAACATGTTAAAAATAAAGGGTCAACTTTGAAAGTTAAACTAGACAATAAATCATTACAATACAAAAGATTCAAACAAAGAAATAAAATATTTAGTTAAACTAGGTCCAAGTATTATATGTGCAAGAAGAATTTATCAAGTAGTAAACCTGAAACATGTTAAAAATAAAGGGTCAACTTTGAAAGTTAGTGAGTTTTCATGGGTTAAACACACGCGTATATATATATATATA
>BJCO01407944.1:0-10623 GCA_018326465.1 Flaveria floridana | reverse complement strand
GTTTGCTCTTTCTCTCTCTAAAACTTTCGCTGATTTGGGGTTGTGAGAAAAGAGTGGGCAGCCATCCCTATGTATATCAGATATTTCTCTTTTCTTTGTACTTTTACACAAAACCCCCTTCTACTTTCTCTTTCTTTTCCTTTTCCTCCAAAATTCTTTCTTTTCTTTTCTTTTTATTGTTTCTCTTTGTCTAATCAAAATTTCGGGTGTTACAATCATCCTCCATATCCGTCCTTTTTGCTGATGGAAGGTAGTATATGGCGGCCTCTTTATGGTTGTCCATATTGTATGTTTATGTGTTTCTATAGCTAGTCTTATTCACATATAAAGGTCCTTTGTTCTTGGGTTTGTTTGTAACTTTATAATATCACTTTGAACTCGAAATTTTCAGTTTATAAACTATGTTATAAAGTTCCTTTCCGCTGCGTTTTCACAATGTTTAAATGGTTAAACTATGTTCATGTTCTAACAAACCCAACATGATCTTCATGTGACAACTTGGGAAACTTGTAAGTTTTGTAAAACTTAAAAGTTTATGGGGAGTAATAAAAAGTAATAGTTTCTAACAAAATCAAAATTAAAATGTTTGATTAAATAGGATGAAGCTAAAAGTTCAAAGCATGTGTGTGTTTGATAATGTGAAAATAAGCCTATAAAATTTTTCAAGTGGAAAAGCTTCTTGCAAATTTTTAAATAAGATTTTTTGTTTAAATTCTGAGACTAAAATGAAGGGAAATTAATTTTAAATTAATTTTCTACAAATTTAAATAAAAAAATGAAATGTCAAAAACAAAAAAATTGAGGGTCAATTATGAAGATTTTGAGTGAAAGTAAAAAATTCAAAAATTGAGGGTCAATTATGAAAATTGTTTGAATATTAGTATGTGAATAATACTAATATGTCTAAACAGTGTTCAGGTGGAAGATGTAAAAAAATACAAGTGTAAGAAATCTCATGCGCCTAAATAGTGGTTAGAACTCCAAACAGGAGCATATTGATTTTTAGAAAATTCACAAGTGTTTTAGGCATTTCAATCATTCTCATGCACCTGAACAGTTGTCATATGTCTGAAAAAATAGGTTAAGTGTTGGTTGTTTCAACATGCTCATTCGCCCACATAGTACCAGACTTTCTAGGGTTAGTCGTATCAAGTGAAAATTCATCAAGTGTTGGGCGTTTCAGATAGTCTCATGCGCCTGAACAGTGCAAAAGCGTCTAAACAGGGCTTATGCGGCTGAACAATGCTCATGCGCCTAATCTCATGCTCACAAACAGTGCTCATGCGCCTGAAAACTTAGTGAAAAATACAACTTCATGCGTACAAACAGTGCTCATGAGCCTAAAATTTTCACTTAGTATATAAACAACACTTCGTATTTTTCATTCATTCATACTCCCAAAAAAAACCTTGAACTCTGTCGACTCTCGATTTCACTTCATTACTCTCATTTTGATTGTTTGCCCTAATATATTGCGATCGATAGATTGTGTATTTGATTGTAAATGTAAGTTCATAATCAAAATCATACTATTTCAAGTATTCGATTCACAATAAATTGGGCATTTCTAAGCTATTCAGGCGTTTTGAACCCTAAATATCTGAAAATTTAAATGTTGTGCATTAAAATGGAACTAAGAACTGAAATTGATCATCAATTGTTAATGTACTCTAGATTTCGAGCAGTTTGACTTGTATGACATTGAATTTCATGAACATTGATCGGATGATGTTCTTCATCAGTCGATTGATGAAGACGAACAGTCATAAATTTTTAATTTTTTATTAAAAATAAAAAATTCATATAAAAAAGCTCAAGTGTTTAATACTTTTGTTAAAATTTAATTGAATTGGTGTGTTTTAAAACATATATATAACAACTTATTTGTACTATGTCTTGGACAGAATTCTTTTAATTCTTAGAAAAGTAGAAGTATAACTTGATGTAAAACAAAATTTTAATTTTTAAAATATAATAATTCATTAAAATTTTAATCAAAATTTGTAAAATTCAAAGTGTTTAAAACTTCAAAGTGTCTAAAGTTCTTGTTTTCATTTGTGCAGATGGCTGATTTAAAATTTAAGCCAAAGCATAATGTTGCTGCTCTGCTTAATGAGGATGTACAAGAAGCAGTTTCTTATTAGGAGATAATTAGATTTCTACTGAGGACCAAGTATGTATATGCCATGTGTTACCAGCCAGTGATTTACTCAAGATTGATCAAAAAATTTGTAAGGCCCCGTTCCCTGGAAACCTCATTGTTGGTTAATCATATCATAAAATCATTTTTTTTACCAAAACAATGCAGCGGAATTAAATAGACATTCATTTAAAACTTGGAAATCATATTGAAATCATACATTTGTCTTTAAATAGAATAAAAACATAGTGCATGGTCTTAAATTACAATAAAGATTTCATAGACAGGAATGCCTTCCATTGCTCTGCAAGTAGCTCCCTGGTGCCATCCTCAGCATCAACATTTACCTGCCCACTATTATGCATAAAAGTCAGCTTTGCTAAGTGAGTTCTAGTTTTACATAAATAAGAAAATATAAGCTTTATCCTCCATATAATGACCACACATGCATCATACTATATAACATTTCATGCATCATATTATGCATTTTCATTATCTTCCATTATTTCATTATCTTTCACTTTATCATGAGCGAGATTGCACGATGCAAGGGCTCTATGTTGATCGACAACGAATGTCAATCCCCGTCGGTACACATCATCATGGTAGCTAACCCGTGATAGTTGATCCACACTGCAAGGCACATAGCCCGCTCATGAATATGGATCCATCATTATACGTCAGACTCACATAAGTGATGTCTATCATAGTTCTTGCAAGACTTTTCATCATCAAACGGGCCCGGGGTAACATTCGTTAAGTTCCACTACTCAATAATATTATATTCCACTTAATATATAATATATAACTTATTAACTACATAATATACAAAGTACTAGTCATCATAACACATAATCGTCCCTCCACGGGACAGCGGGGGTTCGGGGGTGGCAGCCCATGATAGCGGGGTCCTAGGGGTAGCAGCCCCTAGTAGGGTCCAAGGGGCAACGCCCCTAGCTGGGGCCGGGCTGGGGTAACATTCGTTAAGTTCCACTTCTTATTTATTTTAAAGACTTTATATAGCATATTTTGTTATAGGAAAATTTATTTTCTTCTTAAAACCACTTGAAATCTTTACTTTGAAAACCTTATGTTTACTATGCATAATAGCACCAAAAACATAGAAAAACTTTTAAATAAGGGGATCTAGAACTCACCCGGATATCGTGAGTAACTCCTAAACTAAACATTCTAGGCTAGGAGCACACTACACAGCCTGTAGATAAATTAACACTTAGAGGGGTTAATTTCTGTCTAATTTCACTGCTAATTTCGCTGCCAGATAAGCAGTTTCGCTGGTAGTTTCATTGGCAGTTTCGCTGTCAGTTTCGCTGCTAGTTTCGCTGAAAGTTTCGCTGCCAGATTCGCTGACAGTTTCACTGCCAGTTTTGCATGGCAATTTCACCCAACTTTCCTTGGAATTACATGGCTACGAAATTACCTGTGAAACTATAGTTTCACAGAAGACTCACAGTTTCGTAGCTTGAACACCCAGTTTCGTTGGATGCACAGACAGTTTCGCAGAACGCATAAAAAATATGAAGCAGCCCGTTTTAACCAAAAATCGCAACTTTTTACGTCCAATGTCTTAGTTTATCAACCATGAGGCTATATCTAAGATTTTTACATGTTTTCATATGTAAAAATGTGACCTTTATGCGATTCTTTGCAACTTTTCAAAACCCAAAACCCTAGAATCCGAGTTTGATCTACAGAAGGGTTTAGAGATCGATTCTTACATGGATTTGTTGCTCCTTTCTTATGGTTTGATTCTCCAACACCCAGATCTTCAATCTCTTAACCTTGAAGCTCCAAATCTTGAGTTTTCTTCACTTTCTCTCTCTACTTTCACTCTCTATGAATTTAGGTGGCTAGGGTTCAAATGAGGAAGATGATGGCTGGTTAAGTGGCTTAAGGGCTGATTGTGGGCCTTTATCCCTTAGGCTACTACCCAAAAAGGCTAATTTAGCCAATGGCCATTTCTTTCCTTTATTAATTACCCATTACTTAAGCCCATTATCCTTGATGACTCGTTTTGACTTTTCGGGGTGTTACAAAATTCTACAACACATCATTAGTGGAAATAGATGATGATGGAAGGAAAGTTGTGAGGGGATTTGTTACTAATGATAGAATGATAGAAGTCTTAAAATATTCTATCAGAGTTACTCTAAGATTAGGACATAATGATCCAGAATACTTGTCTGAGCTGACATTTAATGAATATAGAGACACATTCATGGAAATGGGTCATCCTGATCTCTTTCCTAGGAAGCAATTCTTTAAAGCAAGAGTATATAATCATTGGAAGCTTTTATGCTACATCTCTCAACATTGCATGTCTAAGAGGAGTGCTGGATGGAGATCCTTTCCAGTATACATTGCATCTCCAATAGTAGCCATTGCCACTAATAGAACATTTAATATGGCCAAGTGGATTCTGAATGGATTTATCTTCAACTTGGAGAAAGGTATCAGGAACAAGTACCTGATGTATCCAAGGTTCTTGCAAATAATCATAAATGAAGAATATCTAGATTTCCATGCTTATGGTGTTGGTGGTGATATCTTACAACTTGATCATATGACTGAGATATCATGTTAGAGATTGGCCATGATCATAGGTGCTCATAATGTACCAATGTTAGAGTACATGATGAATGTTACAAGAGATGAAGTAGATATCAATATAGATCACTTCCACTTGATTGAAGGTGAACCAGTGGATCCAACTGATCTCATTGATGATATTCCTCAAGTAATCTTTGATGATGATAATGAAGACAATGATGATGATGATGAAGGTGATGGTGATAATGAAGATGATGACAGTTCAAGCAGTAATGATGATGATGATGCTGAAATTCATCAGACAGAGAGTAGTGAAACTACTATTTCTAATCATGGTGATGAGACACATGATGTTGATGAAGGAATGTCTGGTGGCATGGTTCATGACAAAGAAATGACTGAAACTCAAGTTGATAATGATATAGATGTGAATGTTAATGAAGAAAATATTCAAAATCAAGAATTTGGGTTTGATTTCATAGATGCTATAATTTCTGAGCCTGTATTTCAAAGCTCCACTCCGATAGAGGCTGAAGAAACTCCAGTTATTAAATCACAAAATATGTCTGTACAAACTGAAGATATTATGGATGTGGATGAGCTTCAATCATTGAAAGAATCAAACAGTGCTCAAGGAAAGATTATTGAAGATTTGAAATAGGAGAATGTGAAGCTTAAAGAAATTATTCAAAAGAATGAAGCTGAAATTGAATCTCTTATTAGAGACAAAGATGAAAATATGAAAACATTTGAAGTAATGATTAGAGACTTTAGGGTTTAATTTCATAGATGCTGTAATTTCTGAGCCTGTATTTCAAAGCTCCACTCCGATAGAGACTGAAGAAACTCCAGTTATTACAACACAAAATGTGTCTATACAAACAGAACATATTATGGATGTGGATGAGCTTGAATCACTGAAAGAATCAAACAGTGCTCAAGGAAAGATTATTGAAGATTTAAAAGAGGATAATGTGAAGCTTAAAGAAATTATTTGAAAGAATGAAGCTGAAATTGAATCTCTTATTAGAGACAAAGATGAAAATATGAAAACATTTGAAGTAATGATTAGAGACTATGACTTGATGGAGGAAAAATACAAAAAGTTAACTGAAGAGCATGAGGCTTTGAAAGAGGAGTTAGCAAAATTGAAAGAAGATAAAAAGTCTCATTCTCCAGATTTGATGATTGTGTCTGAGATAACTCCAATTGATGTTAAGAAAATCTCTGAAGCTGACAAGGGTAAAAGAAAGATAGATGAAGTAGATGAGTCAGTTTTACCTGAGTCTTCATCTAAAACTCAATGGATTTTTAAAATTCAATAAGAAGGTGATAAGTTCATTCAATAGACAATAGAAACTCTAGATGATATAGAGGATGAATTTGATGATGATTGGTATAATGAAGTGTTCGAAGATGAGGATATTGAAGAAGCCAATATTGAATCTACATTCTCACCGATAGGAACTACTCATGAAGATATACCTGTAGATTTTGAAGACAAGTATAACTATCTGGTGAAGATGAAGTATAACAGAGTCTTTCTGGATGGCTTAACTGTATGTCCAATCAATGAAGTATAACCTGAGTCAGTAGCCCTAGTTGACAAGAATAAGATTGTAGTTGAGCACGGAGAATGGATTCCTCTGCAAGAAAGCATTAATGTTAAGGATATGCCATCATTAGAATTGCACCATCCAGATTCAGAAGATATGAATGTTATAGCTGTGAGATCATGGCTGCAAGCGAGAAATTACCCATGGAAAAGACTTAAAAGACTTCAAGCTGAATCTTGTCAGAAGCTTTCAAGAAACTGAAAAGCAATCAAACAAGATGATTGTACTTGACACTGACAATGCTTAATATTTAGAGATTACAAAAAGACACAAGGATGCTTAAACCACAAGAAATTAAGTCAATGGCCTTGAAAAGATCAGTTTATGATAGAAGAAAAGAGTTGATAAAAAATGTTTCCTGAATCAGAGCAGCAAGCTTATAAAGTCTCTCTTGATTAGAAACAATTGTTTAACAAAGCTCGATCGGCTGGTGACTTGGTAAGGAACATATTACAGAAAGGACAATCAATTTTTGAGTTGTTAAATGCTATGATTTCTCCTGATTCTACCAACCAAGTAAAGATCGTAGCATGGAAGTACGATGAAGTTTTTGATGCATTTTTAATTAAGCGAGTCAATGTTGTTTGTGATGTTTATCACTTCTATTCAAGCATAATCAAGCTCCCAGTTCAAGACTTAAAGGAGTTGAATAAGCAGCCTTTGATCAACCCTACTGGAGCAAAAATAGGTGAAATGTTTGTTGAGCTACTTAACCGAGGAATCACTAAAGGTAGTTCATTTTTGCAAACTAGATGTTCAAAACAAGACAAGGAATACTTCTATACTTTGAAAAAGAATAGGAAGTATACAGGCAAACAATCTGAAGATGAACACTTTTTGATAGAATTCTGTGATCAATACTTTAAGAAAGTGACCAATCCAGGATTAAAAGCAATTGAAGGGGCTCGATAGTCTAAACCAATCCTGAGATGGTTATACAATACAGAACCATTTGAGCTTAAATTGGTCTGAAATCTCGAGAATTGGGATGAGGACATGTTCACTCTTTTTGGAGTATTTGAGCTTAAATTGCTACATCCAAGCTATATTTCATTCTTGTCTGTCCAAAGGTTTGAACGAGTAACTCCAAAAATTGTTGAGAATGAGAAGAAATATTTTCTCTCAATTATCAAAGTTATGAATGCAGCGATGGAGAGAATATCCTTAAGGAAAGCTTTAGCGTATGCTAATATTGTCAAGAAGGATATAAAGGAGATTGAGTTTATGAGGATATCTAGCAAGGGAGTTTTGGAGGTACATTCAAGAGGAAGTTCTAAACCTATTGAGTTGTATGCCAATATTGA
The DNA here is from genome assembly GCA_018326465.1 of Flaveria floridana. NCBI lineage: Eukaryota > Viridiplantae > Streptophyta > Magnoliopsida > Asterales > Asteraceae > Flaveria > Flaveria floridana. The sequence continues at coordinate 2,992 of BJCO01407944.1, read as the reverse complement.
CATTACAGGTTTATCGAAAGATACACTAGAGGTTATGAACAAGATGGATATAAAGACTAATGAGGCAAAGCCTGAACAAGGTATCTTAGCGAGCAAGTTCAAGTCTGCAATTGCTAAGGCCTTGAAGGAACAAGATCTGTACAAGGAAAAGCCCATGTTCAAAATCAAAGAAGAACCAGAAGACTTCTTTGAAGTTTAAAGATGAAATAGACAAGAAGATAGATGAAAGAAAAGAGAATAAATATGACAAAGGAAAAAGAAGACAAAAGATGAAAGAAAACAGAAGACAAAGGAATAGAGAAGACAGAAGATGAAAGAAAAGAGAAGACAAAGGAAAAGAGAAGAATACAGGTTAAAGGAAAAAAGAAGACAAAGCTAAAGAAGACAGAAGATTTTTGAAGACTGAAGACCATGTAAATCTTAGGGGGAGTATTGTTAGAACTTCTTAAAGATTAACATGTTGTCTTTATTTGTCTTTTGTATAGGTTTTTGTCATAATATAGGGACTGTTTATGTAAACAGTGTTCCTATAGTTTATTGTTAGTATAAATAGCTTAGATAGTTTAGTGTAGTAAATGAGACTTGAATGAACTGCTACTTACACTTGTAATTGTCTTTGCTACTATCAATAAACTTCTATGAATTTTTCTCGATTTTGTGCATGGATTTGATTACTGTGCTTGTATTTGATTGAATTGCCTTCTAATATAATCACAAATCTATACATTTGATCCTATCACGGACACATTTGTTCATCTGTATTTGTTTACTTAGTCGCATATTTTAATAGTGGTTGACTTCAATACAGAAACTTTGTTATGTATTTGTATCAAAATAAATTAGAAGTGTGCTCTCACTCTTTTGTCATGGTGTGTTAGAAGTTCAAGAAATGCGGACAACTAAATTGTTCATCCACATTTGTTGTAGTAAATATGGCTAAGTAAAATGCTCTTTAGCATTTGCTACAGTACACAAATGATTGCTAAGTTAAAACTTCCGCATTTGCTACAACACACAAATGCTGCCAAGTTTTACACTTCTGCATTTCTAACAGTACATAAATGCTGACAAGTTTATTCTTCCGTATTTGCTACAATAATCATCTACATTTGTTTAAGAAACATATAAAATTTGTAAAGGCAGTTAATTTGACTATTGTAGGACCGGTCAAGGGATGGTCAATACGACCAGTCTCACAATAAGGAGAGTGTTAAAACACTTAATAGTTCAAATAGGGAACCGGATTTCAGAACAAGATACAAAGAACACTAGTAACAATGAGATAGAACTCAAGAACAATATATATGGTTTTCAAAAATGTTGTATATTAATCTCAAGTTCTTTTACAAGAGTTACAATGCATAAGTTGTTAAATAAAATACGAGACCCTGAGATACTTTATACTACATCCTACCACTGGCTATACTTGGAAAACCAGTTGGAACATTGAAAGACAACAAAATCAGTATAGAGTCAAAAGGCAGATTGCCTTTTGACTAGTGACTATGACATGCCATAGCTCACATCCTAATATATTACAAAAAGGATAAAAGTACATAAATTAGAAAGTTACAGACTCAAGACCTAAATATATAGTTGCAAAAGCATGGACATTTTCTCCAACTCAAGCAAGTTGGTGAGTCTTCAGAGTTGAAGCGGAAAGTGGGTCAGCTTTATGCAAAAGTACATCCGAGAAAAGCATGTTCTCCTCTGTCTACGGAAGAAATTAGTCTTAACTTCATTTGGCTTCGGAAGACTTTGTCTTCAAGTTTCAAAAGACTTCATCTTTTGGCTTCGAAAAATTTGGTCTTTGGCTTCGGAATATTTTACATTTAGAGTATTTACTAAGTATAGTGTAAATCTTCTAAAGAAACTTCTACCTTGTACTGAGTGCATGCATGCAAGAAGCCTTTGGTTGCTTTAGTTGGACCAGCCTTTATATTAAACCGTACAAACTCCCCCTAGGTTGATGCTACGAAAATAGAGAAGGTTGTTCATCAGTTGACAGTCCTTATTAGGATCAAGACCATTCCCTTCTTCATTATTTAGTCAAGATCCTTCAGACTCTCATAGTACCTTATCATGTCATGGAGATCATGCAGAGATGAATCAAGCATATCTTGCCAGAAGTAGACATCTTGACCATCTAGATCTCTGATGGCATACCATCTGTCTACATTAGTAGCAAAGGTCCAAGACATGATGAGTCTTCTAGTTGCAAGAGACTATGATTGAGTAGGAGTTGGTTGAGCAGCCTCTTGTTGCACTTCCTCAGGATGCTCTGACTCATCCTGAGGTCTGGAAGTGGATGCCTTTGTCTTCTTATATACTCTCTTCATGTAACAACCGACCCCGAGGTCAACATTCTAAACTTTGACCTCCAACAATTATTGCTACTATTATTAATATTTGTAATATAATTATTATTACTATTTGATTTCTTTCTACGATTATTATTATGTGTTTAATTTCCTAGATGCTACGTTAGGTTTTGCCTTAGAATAAGATAATTTAACGTTCTGAAATTTAAAACTTAACACGTCAAAATGTTAGAATTAAATTGAAAACAATTAATTTTGTGTATACACACATGATTAACGAATTAATTATATACATACACATTAAAAACTTAGAAACACTTAACTAGAAACTATCACCTAAAATACTACACTACACAACAAAACTACATTACTTATATTAGTTTACAAAAAAATATATAAAACAAAATCCAGCACCACCATCCAGCCGCCCCCTCACCACCCAATCACTCCTTTTCTTTCCCACTTACATAACTACAATAACACACCACCTTTCCACACTACCACATACATGCAAACCCACATTCAAACATATCACACAAACTCTCTCTTCTTCTCTCTATCTCTCGGCCCTCCCTCATCCGAAGCACACACATACAACTTCACATTTCAGCAAATCTTGAAGAACATCAACATTTCATCATCATCCAAGCTAAATCCAAGCAAGAAATCAA
>BJCO01407930.1:0-15191 GCA_018326465.1 Flaveria floridana | reverse complement strand
CCTAACAGAATAGATTTTCTTCTACTTTGCAGCTAGTGATTAAGGTCAAAGAGAAGCTTGAGAAAGATTATTATAGTCTCCCTACCGGGAAAAATGGAAGAGATGATGAAGAAATGATTCTTTGGTTTTTGAAGGACCGGCGATTTTCGGTAGACGAGGCCATCTCAAAACTGACAAAAGCAATTGTGGGTATATCTATGATGTGTAGAGGCTTTTTTGCTGCAAATATTTGCTTGCTTTAAAATTTTTGTAATATCCTGTAGAGTCGGAAAAATGGTTTGGTTGCTTAACAGGTCATAATTGGTTGCCGTGTAGAAGTTGCATAGACCAGCAAGCTTTCATGTATCCATGTTTGTTAAATTCATAATTAATGTGCTAAATGTGATTCACATACGCCATATTGTTAATTTATTACAATGATAATGTGTAGTTTTATTCTTTTAAGCTTAGGGGAATCTGATGCTTACCACTACACCACCTCTTGGAGATAAAATTTATCCAATTTTATACATTTAAATGACTTTCAACAATGGTTGAACATGCCAACTCTAATTCTCAATTGAATAACATCAATATCTCGGTTGTGGGAGACTAGCTCCTCCCCAACTTTTGTCTTTTACCCATATTATATGTTATGCATAAGAACACAGATGTAGGTACTTATAATTTTATCATCTTCATATTTTCTCTTCATTAACCTGCATTATACTTTCAGAAATGGCGACAAGAATTTGGCGTGTCAGAAATATCAGAAGAGTCAGTGAGAAGAGTAGCTGCAACCGGAAAGTCTTATTTACATGATTCTCTTGATGTCAATGGCAGACCAGTATTGATAGTAGATCCATCAAAACATATCCCAGAGGTGAAAGTTTGAAACATATAATTTTCATACACGAATGAGCTTTTATTAATTCAAGTTCATGACTTATACAGAGAACTTGATGATGAGGTTTTATTAATTCAGTTCATGACTAATAAAGAAAACTTGATGAAGATTGTGTATCAACTCAACTATATCTTATTCTACATAATATGATATGCTACAGATGTTTGACCGATCTGAGGATGAGAGGTTATGTGTGTTCTTGCTAGAAAAGGCATTAAGTAAACTCCCAGAAGGCAAAGAAGAGATACTTGGGATATTTGATCTTCGTGGGTTTACTTTGAAGAATTCAGATCTTAAATTCTTGACATTTTTGGTAAGTTATGAATGAGTTAGTTATTTGTCTTAGGATGGGTAATTAATTATTTGGACATGTATTCTTATCTTAAAGGACGTACTTATATTGGTTGACGGTGGCGGAGCTTGAACCAAAACTTAGGGGGGGCGGGGGCGAAAGTAAACTATTTTAGGGGTGGCAGACTCTATTTTTATTAAAAAAATTCCACTACCTGACCGAAAATTTGCACTATCGAGCCGAAAATTTACACTACTGATGAAAAAAAGAGCCCCCCCCCCCTCTTCTCTCTCTGTGCATTCGCTAGAGGTGGCAAAATAGGCTAGTGGGATCGGGTTGACAAGACACACATATATGTCATATTATTTTTTGTACTTGTGTCAAATATAATTAAACAAACATATCCAGCAAAAACCAAATCATACAGTAGGGCCTCCTCTGTGGACGGTGAGATTTGAACAACTCTCAACTTGTTTCCTCTTAAACTAGCCTCTTTATATGATCAGACGTATTTATAAACAAACGGATCAAATTTACCCCTTTTATTATTCGATTTAAGAAGTATCCTGGTGGTCATTGTTTATGCATTTCATTATGTTTTTGGGCATTTAATTGAGACTAGCAGGATGTCTGGCAGTGGAATTATGGATTTTTGCAAGCTGATGTTTTTTCTTGAATGTTGGCAGTTTGATGTGTTATATGTTTATTATCCGAGGCGACTGGGGCAAGTACTATTTGTTGATGCTCCTTTTGTGTTTCAGCCAATTTGGCAGCTTGCCAAGCCCTTAGTAAAGTCATATGCCTCTCTGGTATACTTTTCCTAGCAGCTTTCCATTTTGGTCCATACTATGTAGAAGTGGCAAATGGGGTGGGTCAGATAACGGGTCAAATTTGGTAAATTTTTTACACAGTCAGCTAGAGACTGGCTACACATTTGTAAGCATTATAATATTTTGAATGATAATGTTTTAGGATGTTTTATGCATCAGAAATACACTTTGGCTGACTGTCAAACCGCTACCTTTCTAGATACTTTTTTTTTCTTGTTTTTACCGGTTTGACCCGTTGGAGATTAACCATAACTTGATCAACCCGTTTTGCAAGTAAATGGGTCAGAACTTTCAATGTCTAACACTCTCGCTCCTTGATTTTCATGCTTCTGAACATTTTAAAGGTACGGTTTTGCTCGGCGGATGATTTGAGAAAGGAGTTTTTTACAGAATCAACACTCCCAGCAAGCTTTAGGCATTAACAGCATATCCCAATTTCATAACGTATACAAAAAACATTTCAGGTATTTGTATTCCAATGCTTTCTGATCTCCTGTTTCTTGATATATAATCATCAGCTCAATTCCCCCCCCCCCAAAAAAAAAGTAAAAAAAATAAAACGCACATATATGTGCTCTCTTTTCTATTAAAGCTCCACATGATCTGTAAATATCTAAAATACCCCTTGAATGAAAGGAATATTGTCAACCAAATTCAGCTATTGATTATTTTTTTAATGATAACTAATGGGCCAAAGTAGTCATTTTCACATGAAAATTTTATCAAGAGGAAGTATTGTGCATGTTTGAAATATTCCAAAAAGAAACTTTTTCTTTTTTAACATTGAAAGTTCGTACCTGGTGCTTGACATAGCTCTCGTTTTGCGCGCAGGGTCTGGGGAGGGGTCTGATCATGGCGTTCTAATATATGTAGCCTTATCATACACTTTCTGCAAGAGTCTGGTTCCAAATGCTTGAACTCATAGACCTCTAAGGCACAAAGCAACGACTTTACCAATTGCCCGTCCTGTTTCTTTTTTTTTTAATAAAAAAAGGACTTTGAAACATTCTGTTAAATCCTTACAAATATAAATTTACAAGGTGTTTATTGAATCACTTTTAAGATTATTTTAATTGGACCATTTAAATTCAATTCCTTTTGTTTTTTTCCTTCCTTTATTGGAAACCTGTGTTAACATAAGTTTAGCATATCCAATTAGTGTTAACAATTGTAGAATGATATATTTGTTGGTAAAAACATTAACTCTGTGTCTTTGGTAGTTCCAAGCAGGGTGTATTCTGCAACTGAGTTTGAGAATGCTAGAAGCTTGGATTGTGAAGAACTTGGAAGGTCGACTATAAGCTGGGCTCAGTTCTTTATTGGCTTCATGCCTTCATCTGGCTTGGTTTGTATAGACTCATTCTTATGGTTATTAGGTTCTTATGCTTTCAAAAAAATGTGTTGTTTAACATCTTTATTGCTCCCAAAACAGTGAATTTGTATTTGTATAAGTGAATTCCACGTGATGTATTATAAAATATAGAAGTTAATTGATGTTACTTGTTTTTATTGTAGTGGTACTTGGTGAGATGATAGAATAGGGACTATGTTCATCTGCTCTTGACATGGGAGCATTTTTAACTAGAGAGTTGATGTTCATTAAAGAAATAGTATCCTATTATTAGAAGATCCATCGGGACTGTTCCTGAGGTGAATAGGAACATCTTGACTTGAATAGAGAAATCTGCAACACATAAAATATTGTTAGGCTCATCTTATGACCACTCTTAGATGTGAGAATAAGTATACGTCGGAAAAGATGATTGGAAAGAGAATCGGAAACATGTAAAGTAATGTATGTGTGCGCGCGAGAGAAGAAAGAGTGATCATACCTTGGGCATGATCCTGTTTTATATTATTGGATCTCGTCTTAATTGAAAGATACTTTTCCTTGCATTCTATAGGCTCTCATCATTCATACGGTTATCATCATTATGATGATGTAATCATTGTCATATGATTACTATCTTATGTGTTGCTCACATGGATCATTAATTTTTATTTTTATTTTTATTTTGTCAAATATGTGATCACTTTTGGTGCCCAAACCTATTTTGTTTTGTGTTATTCTGGCATGTTGGATCTTTTTTCCACCCTAGATCTTCAAGTCCTCCAATCCTATATTAGCTTTAGTGTGCTTGTAATGGTGCTAGACTTAAATAAGAAATCTATTTTGTTGTCTTATTTTATTTAAAAGATGAATTTCGATGAGTGTGTAGTGGCTGAGCTTGAATACAGGGGGCGGGAGCGAAATTAATTTTTTTAAGGGCGCCGAACTTGAGTTTTATATAAAAATTTAGACTACCGGGCCGAAAATTTACACTACGACGAAAAAAGAGCCCCCCCCCCCCCCAAGTGCCAACTATGCTTCGCCAATGTGAGTGTGGGTGCTCATTATGCAAGACCGATGTGTAAGATTTGAATGGACAATACTTATTATGGAAACGACTTACTGTTTTACCCTTTTAACTTGCTTCTTTGACGTGTCATCTTCATATGAGTTGTTATTTTGGCATTTATTGCCAAAATTTTAAACTGTTTAGGCTTTTGGTTTCAAAAGGCACGCATATTGCCGGATGCGCTTAACACGCTACCCACAGCGCAACGCCACACTTGTTGCGTTTCCTTTACAGGATGCGTTGGATTTCGAAAAGTACGTGACATCGCAATATGCTCTAGATGTGTGCAGTATTCTGCATTTGTTAATCAGGTCAACTAATTTGGGTTATTTCAACTGGGCCGGGTCTTTTTATTAAATAAAATATGTTTGATAATAAAGAAAAAAGTAACTTTATATAAAAGTTATCTTGGAAGTTGGATATAAAAAGAACGAAGGTTTAAAAGTTAAAATTAAACTCCTTAAGAATCAGAGAACTCAAAAAAAGGTTTGGTTCTTGAAAAAAAAAAAGATCTAAAAGGTCAAAATTACAACTACAAAATAAATCAGAAACTCATATTAGCTTGAAAAATCAGTTTTCGTTCTCCATAATTAGTGATCAGCGGCCTAGCAACTTCTAAACCAAAGTTCAGAACTCAAAGTTAGATTTATTCTTCAAGTTAATTAGGTACCTGCTTTATTTTGTTGTTAATTTTTGAAGTTCAGTTGTAAGTTGTCATTTCACGTTTTAATTGTTGATTGTTGAGTGTATATTCTTTGCATCTTTTGTTGTGTATTCTTCGACTTTTGGTTAGTTCTTTTGTTCAATTTTACGACTTCATTAACTTGTTTCTTTTATTGTTTATTAAAGAGAGAGAGAGAGAGAGACTTCATTAACTTGTTTCTTTTATTGTTTATTAAATGTTTATGTTGAGTGTTGTTTATAATTATTTATGTTTCTATTGTTCATAACCTACTGTTTATTCATATTTATGTTGTTCATAACTTGTTTATTCATTTTAATGTTGTTCATAAGTCATAACGTACTATTTTTGTTATTTAACTTGTTTTTGTTGAATAACCTACTGTTGAACATAAGTTAATAACCGACTATGGTGCTAGATGTTGATTATCTCCTACTGTGGGTTTTCACATTTTAGAAATCACAATGGCTTCAGGTTCAAATGGCAACACTTCTACACTCATATCATCGGACAACCCAACTAGAAAAATATAGAACCCAAGACCCTAATATTCTGCAACGGAAGAATTTCACGATTGAAACAAATTTTCATTGGAGGTTTCAAGAATGTTATTGATTGCCCGACATGCCCATCGCATGTATGAGAGGAGATAAGAACATACATGAAGAAGAAAGAAATGTCAAAGGTTGAATATATTATTAACTTCACATTTCTACTTGATGACTTTGACCTTGATGATGAGAAAGATTGTGAAGCAAGAGACATTAGCAATGTGTCTCAAAAAAGTAATTAGGGGTAAAAGGTCCCCATGGATATGTTCTTGACGCAACTTAGGAAGGATACAAATAGGCGTGAATGACGACAAACCATCAACAAAGTTTGTAACAAGGAGCTACGAGTGAAATCATGTATCAATGTAACTAGATGGTTATAATGCATACATATCATTCAATGTGACCACCTACGCTAGTTTCAAAACTATGATTGAATTATTGGACAATTTTGGTCCTAGGATGAAACCACCAAAGCATATACGAGTGAAGTGTTCCTATACTTCTTAAGAAAGTCAAAGATGTTGCAACCAATTTGATGAGCATAAGAAAAAGTGGGAAAGCAACGGGTGCTCAGTTATATCCGATGGATGGTGAGACCCAGTTATCAGAATGCGGTCCAATTTGTAACGAATGATGCATCGGCTTACAACTAGCAGGTCAATTGCTAGAACTTAGAAGGAAGCATTTTTATTGGACTCCATGTGCGGTGCATTGCATTGATCGTATGTTGGAGAATATTGGGAAACAAATCCAATGGGGGAGAATTGCATAAAGGAAGCTATGTTCATAAATAGATACATTTACGACTTTGTTAATCTAGTAGAATTGATGAGAAAGTTCATAAGTCAAAGAAACTAACATAGACCCATCCTTACAAGATTTATCACATCCTTAATCAATCTTCTCTGGTTGTGAGGGAGGTGAAACCGTGCTCGGTAATGATGATATGATGATTATTGATTAGAAGAGGTAGTTGTGACCATTAGAGAAGGAAGTTGTGACCAATATGTATAATTAATATCTTAGTATGTTTTATTTGGAACATTATGGTTCCTAAACACCTTTTATGGCTCTAGAATTATTTTACTAAGCTTGATTGGAACCATAAAGCACAATTCTTTAAAGTTTTATTACATTAGTTTTTCTAGATTAAGTTTTTTCTATAAGTTGTTATGTATAATTAACTGTCTAGTATTATTTGATAAAAAATGAATCGCATAGATGATGCGTTCGCATCACGCAACACGCATCGCGCATAAGATATTTGGATTAAACACATAAAAGCGCATCGCATACGTGATGCATTCGCATCGCGTGACACACATTGCACGTCGGAATTTTTAGACTAAACGCATTAGACCGTATCACACAAGTTAAAACCAAGTTTGGGTTGGGCATTTAATGTCCCAACCTTATATATATACCATGTTCTTTCTGTTAGCCGATATTCATGCTTGACATGTATCGGCCCTTTATTTGTAAGTTATTTGTATTGGTTTACTTTCCGTAATTATCTCTTCACCTTGTATCATATATGTACATTATTGTTATCAATGGAACTCAAGATATTATACCAACTTACATGGTACCACCCCCTAGGGTTTGATTTCGATCACCCTGCCATCCTCTTCCTGATATCGATCAGCCACTCTTTTCTCAAACGATAATCACAAGCTATTTTTCATGGCTGACAAACCCGTCACCATAGCCTCTACATCTGGCGAGGCTACCGTTCAAAAGCCGCTTCATCCGGTTTATACCATTAGCAACATTCAAACAAGGTAAGTGTTTTAGACGGCACCAAAGTCTTTTATGCCTCATGGGTGAAACTCTTTACGCTTCACGCTAAAGGGTATAATGTGCTCTGTCACATTGATGGTACGCTTCCACCCGTCAAAGAGTCTGCCGACTTTGCCTCGTGGGAAAATATTGATTCCATTGTGCTTCAATGGATCTATGGTACCCTCTCAGACAACCTTCTTGTTTGTGTTTTAACTGACGAATCCACATCCTTTAAGGCTTGGTTAAAGTTCAAACACCTCTTTGTGATAACAAGGGCCCAAGCCCTTCAACATGAGCTTGCCGACCTAACCTTCGCCTCAATGCCTACCCTTGAAGCCTATTGCTAGAAAATACATGAGTTAACCGACCAAATTCATACCTTAGACATTACCATGAATGACCAACAACGTGTTCTTCATCTTGTCAAGGGTCTCCTAAGAGAATATGACACTATTTCCTCCATATTAAACCAATCTCTACCAACTTGGGAAGACGCCATCAATCAACTCTTCTCTAAGGCCGGACGAATTAAAAGCCATGATGTCGTCAACTCCCTCACAAACCAATCGGCCATTGCTGCTGCCATACCACCCTACATCCCATCACCTCACACTACCACGGCTGGAACCCACTCATCACCACCTCCATCTCATCCAAACACCAACCCAAACCATTCGGCCCAATACAACATCCGCGGCCCACAGAACCGTCGAAATAACTCCCGGCCTAACCACTCATCCAACTGTAACCTAAACAACCACTCAAACCGAAACCATTCTGGACCTCCCCCAACACTCCTACAATCGCACTAGTAACACACACACCTAACATCAGCCTTATTATCCACCCTTTTGGGCTCCAACCTATTGGACACTTCCTCCATGCCCATACCCCACCCAAAGTTTGTCATAACCATGGCAGCCACCAGCACCATCTCACTCACACAATAATCGAAGCAACCAATGGTCAGCACAAGCTCATCTCACTAGGGTAGACCCCCATGGAATCAAGTCAACTTGCTGATGCAGTTCATGCTTTTTCTGTGGATTCTGGTGACGGTAATGACCAGCGAACTTTGATACATGTGCGTCTTCTCATATCTCTTTAGATAAAAATAACATGGACAATTATTCCACGTTTGCACCAATAGCGTCAATAATTGTTGGTAATGGAAATAAACTTCTAGTCTTGGGCTCGGGACACTCAACCCTTAATTTTGTCTCAAAACCATTGCACCTCAAAAACATCTTATTTAATCCTAAAATTGTCAAAAATCTTATATCTGTACGCCAATTCAACATTGACAACTATACCTCTATTGAATTTGACCCATATGGTTTTTCTATAAAGCATTTCAAGGATGGCATGATCCTGAGTCATCACAACAGTTCGAGTGACTTGTACCCTCTCACTCCCAATGCTTCCGCTACTGCTTGCTTTGTTTCTGCTCCAGATTTTGCTTTTTGGCACAATTGACTTGGTCACTCGGGTCAACCTGTGATGGATTTTCTTCGTTTAAACAATTTTATTTCATTTAATAAACATAAGACTTCTTCCCTTTGTCATGCTTGTCAGTTATCCAAGCATAAACAATTGCCATTTAATGGTTTTGTTACTCGTACTTTATGTACTTTTTCGTTATTGCACTGTGATTTATGGACTTCGCCTATTTTGAGCCATGCGGGTTATAAATATTATCTGGTAATAATTGATGACTTCATGAAATATACATGGGTCTACTCTCTCAATTTAAATCAAAATTTTTTTTCCAAAGTTACTCACTTTCATCAATTCGTCACCACCCAATTTTATCTCCCCATTCAAGCCATTCAATGTGATATGAGGGGCGAGTTTGACAACACCAACCTTCAGAACTTTACCGCTCAGAATGATATCTAACTACGTTTTTCATGCCTTCACACTTCTCAAAAAAATGGCAAAGCCGAGCGCATGATATGTCAATTAAACGAAATTAAGTTTACCCTTCTCATCCATGCCTCTCTCCCCTCAAATTATTAGGTCGAGGCTCTTCACACCGCCTCCTATCTCCACAACATCTTACCTACCAAAGTTCACCAAAACCATACCCCATTATCTCTCCTTTACCTTTGAGAACCCTCTTATGATCACCTTCACGTGTTCGGGTGCATTTGCTACCCTAACACTTCCGCCACCCGTCCAAACAAACTCACTCACCGGTCCGTCGCGTGTCTCTTTCTTGGGCACGCCGCCAACTTTTATGGATACAGTTGCTTAGATGTTGCCTCTGATACGACAATTTTCTCATGACACGTCACCTTTGATGAAAACATTTTTCCTCTAGCCAATCCATCCACTCCTCCACCTACACATGATTTCCTTGACCCAAACCCCCTTTTGTTCGACCCCTCCTATTTCGCACCACCCAATAATAACCCAGACCAACCCAATTACCCCACGACCCGATCTTCCCCTACCTCCCCTTCGCCACCCCCTCCTACTTCACCAGCCCACGACCCATCTCCTCCTTCACCAGCCCACGACACACCACCTTCCTAAACCAGCTATCCACCAACCCCTTCCCCAACCCACACTCATGACTCTACTCCCCCTAACTCACATATCCAACCTCCCATGGCCTAACCCATACCCGAAATCAATAACCAGAATCCACCGCAACACCCCATGCAAACCCGGTCCCGCTCTAGCATTTTCAAACTCGAAATTCCTTTCTCCCTTCACACACATACATCCCCTACTATTTCCCCTTACCAAAGTCCTATCTTACCATACTGTAAGGATTCTTGTAAGTTTGATGCAGTCAAAACATCCAAAGTGTCTCTGCATGCATGCTCTAAAGAACTGAAGTAGAAATGTTTCGGAAGTTTTACACCTTGCACTAGAAAAATCATTCTAAGTGTAAAATCTTCCAAAGCCAAGACCAACATCTTCCGAAGCCAAAAGTGAAGTCTTCCAAAGCTTCAAAGACAAAGTCTTCCGAAGCCAAAGAGTGAAGACAAATTTCTTCCGAAGACTTTTATGAACATGCTTTTATCTTATGTACTTTACCATAATGTTGGACCACCTTTCCACTGCACAGTTCTATACTGTCACCAATTTACATGAGTTGGTGAAAAGGTCCATGCTTTTGGTAACTGTACATTGAGGTCTTGGGTCTGAGCTTTCTACTTTATGTATTTTTATCCTTTTTATAATATATTAGGATGTGAGCTATGGCATGTCATAGGCACTAGTCAAAGGGCAATCTACCTTTTGACTTTACATTAGATTTTGTTGTTGTCTAGTCTTATATATCCGACTGACCTTCAAAGTATAGCCGGTTGTAGGATGTAGTATAATGTATCTCAAGTACTTGTAACTTTGAATCTATGCTTTTGTAACATCTTGTAAAAGAACTTGAGAGGCAATATACAACATTCTTGAAAACCATATACTTGTGTTGTTAGCTCTCTAGTTCTGTCTCACTTTTACTTGTGTTCTTAGCATCTTTCATATAAGTTACCAGTTCCCTATTTGATCTGTTAAGTGTTCTAAATAACTCTCCTTAATTGTGTTATTGTGTTATAAGTGCATACCCTTCTACATTCCTGCATATGGTATCAGAGCATTCTAGGCTTTTGGTATAAGATTTCACCATCTTAAGATCGCTCACACACACAAAATACTTAACAACACAAATGGCAGCTATTACTAAAGCTGATATGAAAATTAGAACTATGACAAAGTCTCCACTGATCACTCCTGAAAACTTTGATACTTGGTGTCAAAGAGTGGAAGGCTTCATCAAGTCTCAACACTCCAGGATGTGGGACTCTGTCATTCAAGGACCTTACATACTAAGCACCATTTCTGCGACTCTGTCATTCAAGGACCTTACATACCAAGCACCACTTCTGCTACTGGTGGTGGTATGATTCCTAAGGATGTGGCTGATTATTCTGAATAAGATAGAAAAAGAATAGAGATTGATCAAAAAACCATGACAGCCCTTCAAACTGCTCTCCCAAACTCCATCTATAGAGGCTTCAAGAAGTGCAAAACTGCCAGGCAACTATGGGAAGCACTGAAGCTTATGTATGAGGGGTCCAAAGAAGCAAAGGAGAATAAGAAGGATCTCCTGAAGTAACAGTTTGAAAACTTCATCTTCAAAGTAGGTGAGACCATGACTCAATAATACTTCAGGTATGTTGAGATTGTGGATACTCTAATGGATGTTGGAGTAACTCTTGAGAACAGGGACATTGTAAGAAAGTTTATGTCCTCTCTTCCTAGACAATGGACACATTATTGTGTTGTTATTAAGAGGACTGAGAACCTTAAGACTCTTACTCTTACAGAGTTGTATGGTATTCTCAGTGGATACCAGATGGATATGAATATGCAAAACTCATCTGGTAACTTCAGCAATCAACTGAGTTCAGCCTCCATATGGTTGAAAGGGAAAGCATTGAAGCACAACATCATCTCATATGCTACCCTGACAACTCACAAAAGGGTTCTTTCATTACCTTCCCAGAGACTCCAAGAGAAAGCTACACTCAAGGAAGTCCTTTCCAAGAGACAAGCTCTTATCATGCTTTTGTCTTGGCTGATGAAATCACAGGTAACTTTCTCTTCACCTTTGAAGACTTGGACTGTATCCATCCAGATGATCTGGAGTACATGGAGATACTTCAGCAGATAGCTCTTCTCACTCACAGAGCCAAGAAATTCTACAAGAGGACAGGGAGGAAATTTCCAAGCAATGCAGCCAGTGGAAAGTTTAGGCTGGATAAGAGCAAAGTAAAGTGTTACAACTGTAACCAGATGGGACACTTTGCAAGGGAGTATAAGGCACCAAGGACAAATGGTGGCCAAACACAAACCAAACCAAATTACACTGAGAGAGCTCCCCATAATAAGAAGCTAAAGCAGCAAGCTCCAGTTGTTGTTGAAGAAGGAGGCTTTGCTTAGAGCTTTCAGGTGGCGGATGCATCTCCAAACCAAGCACTCATGGTAGATCATGATGAAGCCAAGGTATTGGAACATTTTTGTACTCCTGAATGTATTGCTAAAGTTAATAGATACAGGTCCTATAACTTAGAAATGAGATCTGATCTTGAGTCCCTAAATATCTTAAAAGCTGATTTTAAAAGAGCTGAAAATGATTATAACTTAAGATAGAGGACTTAGAGAAAACTATTTCAACTCTTAAACATGAGCACACAAACTACAGGATTCAGATCAAAGACCTCATAACTAAGTTAACTGAATCCCAGGCTGAGCTTGTGATCAGCAAAGCCAAGGCAGAAAAATATGTTCTTGAAGAAGAGACCTTCAAGAACATAATATCCTCATCCTTGCATGCAAAAGTTTGTTACCAAAATAAGCAAGGACTAGGATCTAGTGAGATAGTTCCTCCATACACAATCTTATCTGTAAGATCTCCTAGGTGTGGAACTTGTGAAGATGAGCTTCCCCTCATAGACCCCTTGACTGAAGAGGATGAAGAGGAAATGGTGAAGAATGGCTCTGAGAAGAGTGAAGAAGAGCATTCTAAGAAGGGTCACCATCCCTCTGAGGAGAGTAAAGCTATTGGGATGACCAAGTCCAAAAGAAAGAACTTGATCAGGAAGGCCAAAAGAAAGTCCAAGAAGGCTCAAGAGATCAAGGCCACCTTCAACTCTGCACAGAAAAAAGTCTTTATTTCTATAGGATTTGAAATAGTTAAGGCTGAAGACACAAACTTGAACTCCAACAGCAAGAGTTCTAGTTCATGTCCAAATCATCCCATCATCAAGAAGAAGGCTGATCAGTTGTGCACCACTACTGTACACAATGAACCATCTAGCTCCAAAGGTAGCTCTATCCCCATAACAATTGCCACAACATCTGAAAAGATGAAAATGGAGAAGAAATGTGATCAAGTTCAGCCTTGTTCATAAAACAAGACTCCTAGAAGAAAGAAAATGGACTGTGTTACGTGTGAAAGTACCTCTCATCTTGCTAAGGATTGTGTTTATAATACAAAGAGTACTTTTCCCATTACCAAGAAAGAAACTTCTAAGAGTTTGGAGAAGAAAAAGCAAGCTTCGGAAGGAAAATCTTTTTCCTTCGGAAGCTCCAAAATGAAGAAGAAGACAAGTGGAAACTTGCCTTCGGAAGAAAATTTGGTCTCGAAAGAAAGGAATACTTACGAACCACTGAAGCTTACTGCAGTGAAAGCAAGATCTTCCGAAGGTCTAGTCATTAAAACTTCCAAAGTCAACAAAACTTCTGAAGTATTGAAGGTCAAGTCTAAACTTCCAAAGGTTGTATGGAAGACAAAGAAAGTCGAAGTGGTTGAGAGTTCTTCATCAACTTCAGCAAATGATCTCTCTAGCATGACTATAGGATCAATTACTATTGCATTGTCTTTAACTTCTTTTGATGAGCCCAAGACCAATGAGGCTTAGGTTTCCAAATGTAACTAACCATCTCTTTTGTGCAGAAACAACTCAAAACAAACAGAAATATATGGATTATTAACAGTGGCTGTTCCAGGCACATGACAGGTAAAGGTCACTACTCCAAAAGTTTGAAAGAATTGATGGAGGACCAGTTGCTTTTGGAGGAGATGCAGGGGGTTACATTACTGGAAGGGGTATGGTCATAAATGGTAAGCTCAACATTGAGAAGGTAAACTTTGTCAAGGAGCTTGGGTATAATCTTTTGAGTGTATCCCAATTTTGTGATCAGAATCATAACATGCTGTGTACTGAGCATGAGTGCATTGTTCTCAGGCCTGGGGTGGTCATTCCTCATGAGCACATCCTGCTCAGAGCCCATAGGAAAGGGAACATGTACAAGATGGATTTGCAAGAAACATCTCCCTTAGGAGAAGTTTCATGCTTTTATCTAAAGCAAATAGTGATGAGTCTTTCCTCTGGCATAAAAGAATGTGTCATGTAAACTTAAAAAATATGAATAAATTATTAAAGAATAATTTGGTAACTGGAATACCAAAGAAAGAGTTTACAAGTGATGACCACTGTGTTGTATGCCTGAAGGGGAAGCAACACAAGGTATCTCACAAGCCAAAGGAAAGAAATTCATCACTAATCCCCTACACTTATTACATATGGATCTTTTTGGCTCCACCAGTGTAATGAGTCTAGGAAGGACCTCTTATTGTTTGGTGATTACAGATGACTTTACAATATTTACTTGGGTCTTCTTTCTTAGAACTAAGGATGAGACCCCCAAGATTCTAAAGAGTTTCATCTTAAGAATTGAGAATCAATGTGATCACAAGGTCAAAACCATAAGATGTGATCAAGAAACTAAATTCAAGAACCAAATCCTTGATACATTTTGTGATAAAAAAGGTATTACAAGACCATATAGTGCTCCCAAGACTCCTCAGCAGAATGGTGTTGCTGAGAGGAGAAACAGAACACTAATTGAAGCTGCAAGAACTATATTATCTGACTCTAAACTGTCCATCACCTTCTGGGCAGAGGCAGTGAACACTGCTTGCTATGTGAAATGTAACATCTAGTATTTTTGTTAAATAAAAGTTAACCTCGTTATTCTTGTAAGGACCTTTTAAACCATTTGTAAAACTTGGAGGGCTTATTATGTTTGTTTAGTTAATTTAAAAGTTAATAAGTTAATGTATTTAAATAATAGTAATAATAATAATAATAATAATAATAAAAATAATAACTAAGAATAATAATAATAATAATAATAATAATAATAATAATAATAATAATAATAATAATAACATTGTTATTAATAATAAT